>JACEGR010007398.1:0-49931 GCA_014170235.1 Listronotus bonariensis
TATTGCCGTAGTGTGGTGTATAGTGTAGGTGTATTACTATCTAAACTTGTGTATAAAATTGCTAATAGTCAATGTACAATGTGGCTTAAATAAAGTTAATATATACAATGTGTTTTATTATCATTTACCCTTACCCCCGCACCTCTGCGCCCCCGCCTCACCCCGGTGTTGTCAGGTTTACCAATTAGCCTAGGGTCGTACGCGTCGCGCATTGGCATGTGACATTTGACATTTGACAGTGACATTTGGCATTTGATAGGTCGTGACCACGCCCACGGAGTTGCGCAAGATTCCTAAATAATTGCTGAGGTCATAGATCTTGAGATAATAACCTCCACCGGTGGCGGTGGTCACTCAATCGGCTATCTACCCCTACTGGACTCCCTTAATAAGTATAGTGTCTGGCTTTATTTATGTCGGTTTTAGATCGTGCCTTATTTTGGTCTTATTTTAACTTTGGAACTGTTCGACGGCTGCCGACCACAAAATCGAAAAGTTTTTTAAAATAAAAATATTTAAAACCTTGCTTTTTTTATTTCTTTCTTCTTTTGGATTTCTGTAATTGCGTTAAACAAATCCCTACAACACAAAACAATAAAGAAAATCCACTAAAAATGTTTCCCTTTTTTAGGTGAATGGCACTGTCAACTTATGATTTGCAATAACTCTAAATTATGGGTACAAGCACTATTTAAATAAGGCCGATATTAATAATTTCCGAGCTTAATAAGGCAACTTGCAATAATTCTCTAATATCTCTGAATGCAGTATTTTAAACCGAATTCATCGTCGTAGTGAAGACCTCAATTTCTTGAATTTGTTTTTCAAATACTGTTAAATCAATTTTTTTTAACAGCTAACAGTTGTACATCAGTTTTTACAACAATTTCAATAGAATACCAAGGGTTTAAATAGGTGGTAAATCTTGTGCTTGTTTTCTTTCCATCTTTAAAGTGAAAGGTTCGAAAAGACTAAAAATTGAAGGATTTATATTCATTTCTTTTAGCTTCGTAAGAAAATTACAAAATTATTTTGTCATTGTATGGACTATGTTTCTGAGACAAAGCTTTACACTCATCATCTCTAGATTTTTCTTAGAAGGCACTGGCCAAACAGACAGTTTCTCAGTGGACGATAGACAGGACCATTGTCTTCAACTGAACTTGGACGAGCTTGCAAATAAAATAAAATTAATGCAACATGACTACATACTTCAGATAAACCAGTCATGCATGTGCAGTTTGCACTGGAAATGCTGGTATCCTTTAAAATAATTACCCAAACTTCAGCAAGCTTCAAGTAAGCAGTTTCGCACTTTTTCGATGAGAATGTTGAACCTGCAATAAAAATAGAACCTGGTATTTACCCATTTTGGGAAAAATCAGAAATATACAAATGCTTTAAATACATACAGAGACTTTAAGTGTATTTATGATTCTTACCTTGCCAATGACAACATATGCATCTTCATTTATTTATTTGGCCAAAATGCTCTAAACAATCCAACTTCATATTGTTAATATGCTTTAAGTTGTTGACCAGTACAGTTACTATCGCTTAGTATTCAATATCAAGTTTATCGTCGTAACACTGGGAAGTTTATAAATCTCCAGGCTGCATTCTTCAGTAGTAAAACTTGCGTATGGGTCAATATTTTTTTATTTTTTTTTATTTCTGGACAAACCACGAAGGCTAAAAGCCCAAATACTAACGTACCGTGGGTGTCTTAAGCGAGGTAAGAGGGAGTTTGTTGACACGGGACTTAAACACTTGAAGATTTGGGGGGAAGGAAAGACCTCCGCGGGCAGCAGGTTCTACAACCTAGAAACTCTAGGGATAAAAGAACGAACAAAGTGGGAAGTTCGGGGCCTGTCCAGTTGGACCGTATAGGGATGCATACGCGCGGAACCACGAGTTTCTCTGTTGGGAACCGTAAGTGGAGGAACTATATTGTCTATTATTTCCATTTTTTGATTATATCGGCATTTAATATCACCACCAAGGGTTAAATTATATTCACTTCGAGCCAATTGGACAAGAAAATGCCAAAAAGTCACAAAATAATAAAATTTATAGCAAAACAGAACTCGACAACGCGTGTAACCAAACGGAGAATAATCGGTTTGTGGGCCTCCCAGTGAAAATGGCGGATCTGTCAAAGTCAGTGTTCTGGAGTGGTCAATTTTTTATTGTTTGAAACCAAATTTAACCTAAAATTATTTTAACATCGTAGGAAATACATAAACACAAACTAATGTTTTTATTTTTTAAACTTTTAACGGACACAAGCAATTGTTTTTACACCATATTCTATTAGTTTCTGTTTTCATGGCATTGACCTACATAATAAATGTTGTTTTAAATATATATAAAAATACAGTACAGTGTCTTAGTGTTTTACATCGTTGAAAATGCTGCATTTAGAAATATTATAAAAGTGATATGTATGGTATTCTGGTTTTTAAGCTAGGGTAAAAAAGTGAAGTTTAGAGCCCTCTAGTAAAAAAGTTTAAAAATATATGATTTTATCTTTCTTTTTTCATATTTTTCTTAAAGTAAGTAAAGTATGAGGAGTGATTTTAGAATGATCATGACACTCTGGATGTAAAATAAAAATTTAATTTAAAAATTAAATTTGACCTAAATTTATTTTAAAAATAATGTATTCCGACTAAAAATGATTCTAAAAACAAAAAAATTACAGGTTGTCCCATTTAAAAATCAAAAGTTACAGTCATTTCCGGTAAAACCGAAAGTCGTAAAAGCCTATAATATACACCTAAAAATGACTTTCGTTAGTCTAACAACCCTACCAAGTTTTGTCGGTATCGATAAAGAAATAACTAAATGTCAGCCGGAAAGTGATCTGTGGGCACCCGGTAGAGTACAGGGTGGCGCCTTTTCGTTGGCCTTGCACGGTATAGTGAAAACTAAGAGAGATAGAACAAATCTGATTGCGCAATCTCGATTTCGATTTTTAAAACAAATTAGTGGTGAAAGTACATCATGGCTTTTTAAATGTGGTAAATTTTAAAGGTCTTTAAATTGTCTGTAACTAATTTGTCGTAGCATTTTGTACAAAACATTTATAAAAATTTGGGTGGCCTAGATATGGCGTAAAGGAATACAAAATAAATTTTTGGGAAGAAAAAGTTTAATCGGGAATATTTTAAAAACAGTTGCTCGCAGAGTTATTTACTAGGTATAGGGGTAGCAGGAATTAAATGTGTTGATTTGACAGATATTAAAAGTTTATTACAAACAGAAAATTTTTCTTTTATTTTACAAGATAATTATCTAAATAAACCGAAAAATATTTGTCCTACAAAATGTCAGGTTTTATAAAAGACTCCCCTACCACCAACATGTATGGTTAACGATGTCGAAAAAAATATCTACTAACCAACTGATTTTTTTTGTCGATTAAATAATATTTATATAATTTAACACCCACATTGTCCTACAAATTGCGTGGTACGTCATCCTGATTTTTTATATTTATCAAATCAACATATTTAATCTCTGCTACCCCTGTATGTATTAACTTGTAACGAAAAAGTTGGTCGTCTCGTCAAAATGAAGCTACTTCCGGAAAATTAGCTTGTTAGTAATGACTTGGGAAAATGGTCAAAGGATCCCTAACTAAAACCACTTTTCTTTGTAAAAAATTCCGATATAATAAAAATTAAAGTAGTTTTCTCTTGAGCAAAATTCATATTTTTTGACATATCTTGTATACCACTGCAAAAAATTATTATCTGATAATTGCATTTTGGATTTTAGACCATGCGAAACCTTTTATAGAGAATACCTTTTTTCGTAAAGTTAATAATAAAAAGTTCAATGGTATACACTTAAGTGGACCCGCTGTATAATTAACAAGTTCTGATAATTACTATTGGATTATTAGAGTTGCAGAGTATTTACAATTAGCTCGTTTACAATTTTTTTTCCTATTTGCTGAATGCCAAGCTTTAAAATAGTCACTGGTCACTATAGGTAAATCCTGCAGGGTAAAAACGATTTGTTCTTAGCAGATTTGCAAATATTTTTAAAGTAACTAAGTAAGTAATATACATTAATTTTGCTACAAAGTAGAAAAAACTGCTAATTTACCGTTTTATACTTTTTTATAGCTTAGTGAATTTGCCGAAACAAAAAGTAAATAAAAATCTGCACCACTTTTATTTAAAACAAATTACAAATTAATGGATGTCAAAATATTGTATCCTTAAGATGTATTATTAGGAAATGTACCTATATTTGTCGCCTCAATTATACAGGGTGTAATTTAATTGATGGCTAAAAATACACCATATGATTCCTTAGCTTATTTTAGAAAGAAAAATTCATATTACCATATGTCCTAAACCTCTTAACTTTTAAGCTACAGGGTGTTAAAGCTTTCGGAAAAAAATCGTATTCGTTTCTTTTTCTTCTCTTCTTTATTTTTGAAAAATCTTCAGTATACATCCACGAGATTAATCATTAAAACCCAAAAGAACTAAACAGCTGATTTTGACACATCTGTTTAAACAGACTAACCCTGGGTCAGCAGGATCCAACCCGAGTTAAGGATCCGATCAATTTATAAACACGGGTAAAGACTGTCTGATCCTTTTTTAAACGGGTTTTATGTGTCAGGTTAACCCAATACAAGATCAATATTTGAAAAGGTCTTTAGACTCACACTAAAAAAACGAAAACATGATTTTTGTTCACAGAATTTTTATAAACCACTACGTCAATAATAGCCAACGTGTGGACGTAAATTTGAAACTTTGCTTCAGACACGAATTCCCTTTAAATCGTGTCGGTTGCCGACTCCAAAGCGAACTCGAGCAAACTTGGACCAATCAAGACGAATGCAGACGAACTACCCGTTCACACAATGGTGTTTGCCAAAGTTTGTCGAAGTTGGCGCAATGTGTGGCGGCGGCATTAGATAGGACACAAATCATTAAACATAACCTAAAAAATATACCTGTTCTAAAGTTTACAGGGTAACCCACTGCTTACACAGTCCAGTACAGTGCCTCTATTTAAAAAAATATAAGAAAATGTTGAAAAGAAAAGTTATTTAAAATAAAATGGAAAACCCTAATACCAAGTCGTGACCTCCTATTCAAATGTTTAATAATTTATTTTATAATTATAAATTACCTGTTCTACAATTTTTAAACAAAGTTTTGTAAGTAAGGTTAGGAAATTTTATGTAATCAAATATTATTTATAGTATATTTGCTTTATTAAAAAGCATATTAAATATCTTTGCAGTAAACTTAAAGTTAATAGTTAGATAACAAAAAAATATAAATTCATTTGGAATTTACAAATTTGCTTCTGTTTAAATAAATTTGTTTAAAAGTAACTTAATATCCAGTAACTGCATTAAAGAAATATTAAGTTAAAAGACTAAAAAATTGTATGATACAGAGTTTATTTTTAATTTCCAAAAAAAAGAAATTAAAAATCTTAAATTGAAGGCCTGCTAAGACTATTAGGTATAACTTATAATTTAAAATATTTTTTTATTGAACATTTCTTGTTTCATTTTTTAAACCTACTCCGTATATCCTTTAACTTGTATTAAAACTAACTACTGCTAAATCAGTTTTTGATTATGTACCATAACTTTTATGAAGATTAAAATTTTCTGACAAATTGCAAATCAAAAAATTTTCATTTATTGCACACTTAATTTGGACCATAATGTATACATATACATGTATAAGGTGTGTCTACGTAAGGTGGTTTCACATGGAAAACAAAGTATAAGAGACAAATAGACAAAGGTTAAAAAATTTTTTTTTGGTGGAATATATCTACAAGTGTTGTTATAATCTTTTTTTCTATGAAAGTAAAAAATGTATGCAGTAAAACTACTAATTTGATTTCGAATTTTGAACAAAAGTCTAAGAAAAATTAAAACCAACTAACAATAGTATATTATTAATACATATCCATTAAATATATTTTTAATTTTAACTATCCTATAATGGTAAGATACTTTACTAAAAAAAAGTTTAATTTAAGGTATATGAAAATATTTATAAAAATACATTTTTATACTTTAAAAACATAGGAAACAATAAAAAATGTTTTAAGCCCGTACGCCCTTTTTTAGTAGAAAGTTTTTAGCCTGATGCATACAAAGTATACAGTGCATTTCTTTAATGTCTCCCCCTTTTTAATTTTTGAACGGATCAATTTAAAAAGTTAAATCTTGGGATATTAAATTAATAAAAAACCATATTTTAGGCTAAAATTGACAAATTAATATTTTAAAATCGCGGCTGGGCGCCATCTTCACAAAAAGTTAAATATAAAGGGGGATCTTGTGGCCATATCATTTTAACGCTCTCGATGAGTACTTTATATCCCTAAAATATAAAGTCAATATATTTACCTAATACAAAATTGCAGTAGGTACTTTAAAAATTACCCAAAACCTGATTCAGGGGGTCATATTTCCAAAACTAATAAAGTTAGATGTACGTATCTAATGTGGTGTTTTCTTAAAGCACTTTAGAAGATCTTTTTAATGGCGATACTTGTGATATTATACAAGGTATAAAAAATAAGCACCCTGTATATTATATTACCATTAAAAAGATCTTTAAATAAGCTTTAAGAAAATACAACATTTAGTACATTTAACTTTATTAATTTTATCCAAATCAGGTATTCTGGTAATTTTTAAAGTACCGCCATATTGTATGAGGTAAAGTTATTGACTTTATTTTATTCCAGGGTTATAAAGTACTCATCAGGAGCTTTAAAATGATGTGCCACAAGACCCTCTTTCTATTTATTTTTAGAAGGTAACAAGCCACAATTTACAAAATCTCGGAATTAAAAACTTTAATAATTTTTTTGTTACCTAATACAATTTTTTAATTTTGTATTTACATTTTATACATTTTTGTAAAAATATACTACTATACAAAAGCAGTTTTGTGAAAGCCTGATAATTAAGATTTCAGGATTATTTAAAACATTAAAGTTAAAATAACACAGAAATAAGAATGTGGCTTGTTACCTTCTTCACCCAAGCCATTCAATTTAACTCTAAAATATAGTATTTATGCAAAGTTTCATATCCGAAAATTTAACTTTTTTAAATTGATCCATTTAAAAAATAAAAGGGGGAATCTAAGTTTGGTACATAAGTTTATAAAAGTTAGAAATAAACTTGCATTGACTTTTCCTACATAGGTTCTTATTAGATATTAAATAGCAATTGTTTCTAGAGATAATAGCTTCGACAGTCATGGCCAACTCGGGTAAGAAATAAATTTTCGATGAAACAGGGTGTTGAACTTTAAAGAGAAAATTAGTTTTTATTATCTAATATTATTATCTTAAATATTTCCTAGCCAATTTAAATAAAATTTGCTTGTGGTATTTGTTATATTGAGAGGTTAATTTGGCCCTTACCTAATTTTAATTAGTGAGACCAGTGGCAGCGTGGGACACACCTTACCTAATATTATTGACAAAAAATGTACGTCTCCGACTTTTCTTGCAACTTTTTATTTCTTTTAAATAAAACATATAAGAATACAATTTTCGTGATTACAATTTTACGCAGCTTGCTTGGTTTTCCAGCAAATTAAAATAAAATCAGCCAAATTTCCTATTCCTGATCCATACAAGAGACATAAGGAATTTTTTTCTTTTAAAAACTAAGTGTGTTAATTTCTTATAAGAAATTATGTAACAAAAACAATGAAGATGTAATTCATAAGATAACGTATATATATCTAGTCCAATAAACCAGACTAAAAAAACTGTGAAATTTTAAAGGTATTTGAAAAGTTAAACACCCTGTATCTTTATACCGAGAAATTGGAGAACCCATGTTTATATAACCTTTTTTTCATAAAATTGGCTAAGGCATACCCTTTTAAATGTTCTTACCGCAATCAGGAAACACCCTGTATATCGCGATAAAAAGAAAATAAAACTAATTATATTAGCGTAAATTAAATCTGTTACCATAATATAATATTAAGGTACTTATTCACCAAAGCAACATTTTAACACTTTTTTGTTTGTGTTGCATGTTTCAAAAAAGTTCCATAAATAATATTTCAATAAGTTGGTCATTCTTGTAACAAAATAAAAATCGAAAGTTAAAATAAGCAGAAATAAATTTAGTTGTTGCTGCGGTAGAGACATTTATTTTTAAAGTTTCAAACGTGCTGACATTTATTTTGCAATGTTGGAATAAAAAGCAACATTTAGTAACATAAAAGTTCTCAATTGTTGCTTTGGTGGATACGTACTTTTAGATTTATCTTTAAAGGTTATTTTAAATATATTTTAATTTGGTGTTTTATTAATTTTATGAATTAAATTCGCTTACCTAAAGTAAATCCAAAAATGCAACAAAAGATGATTTGAGTCATGAATGTGGTCATAAAATGTGAAGCTATCGTGATACTTCCACTTATTAAAAGTGCAATCCATGTTATCATATTGGTATCTACAGGAAAACAAGATACCTAAAAATAGTTTATCTAAAAATATAAACAAATGCTAAATTTTAAATTTGTTAGGACTTTTATTAAAATATAATTGACTTGACTTTTATATATAAATATATATATATATATATATATATATATATATATATATATATATATATATATATATATATATATATATATATATAAAACATATGCTAAGAACTAAATGGAAATAATAAACATAATTTTTATTTTAAAAAAGCAGTGGCGTACAATATGTTTCTCTAAAAATATTTAGTTTAAATTCTGCACGAACGCCAATAGAAGTAATTAAAGGGTATGCCGAAACTCATGAGTCCCCACCGTTTTACGCCAATCTCTTACAATTTTACCCTTGTGGAGATGTCAAAGCGATTACACACATCTTTATATCCGCGTAACAACGTTCTATGTGCTGCACATAGAACGTTGTTGTGCCCTGACAAAAAACTCTCCTATATTTCATTAGAGTGGGCTAATGTCCTAGTCAAGTCAAAAGCAGGGGCGCAGACTGCGATTAGTACCGACCAAGAAGGCATTTAGCCCTCACAAAATGAATACCCTTAAATCATGGTAATTTTTACAAAAACCCAAAAGTTGTTTAAAACCATACTGTTATCCCTCTAACCACATCACAATAAAAGACCTTTGATTCATTAAATGTAAAACAAGGTCGTAAGTAAGATGTTGTTTATTCTAAATACATTAAAATACCCATAAGTAAGCAACCCAAGTGTTGTATTTTTTTTAATTAAAAGAAAAATATAGAAAGGGTTTTTTTTTCGTTTTTATAAAACTAAACTATTAGCGGTTAGAACGTTGTTCCGGCATACCCTTCAATTAAAAAATATATTTTACGGTTAAAAATTCCTTTTATGGCATCGTGGTTGTGCACTAAATATTATTGAGATTATCTGGATGTTAAAAAAGCATGAAAAGATTTTCATCAGTGTTCTTCTTGTTAAAGGTTAATATTTAAAAAAAAAAGATATTACGCCACTGCATTTTTCTTAAACAAAAATATTGTTTTAAATTCCCGTTTAATTTAAAACAAATTTGATCTCTTTACTTTTTATATTTGATGTACAGGGTGTTTCATTTTCGATGGTTTTACGGGGGTTTATCTTGGAAACCGTAAGGAATATCAAAAATCTAATATAGGACTCCCGATCTCTTTTTTGAGAAAACAACTGTAGTAAAAACAGTTCATGGCTATTCCGATTCATCTCGGAGCTACAGGGTGATTTTTAGATTTTGCCAATTTTTATAACCTTCTTTAACACGTTTGCTATTAAAGTTGTGAAAAAAACTTTAAATAGGTTAATTATGTAGTTTTTTCGTAGAATATTGTGGTGTAATTAGTTTTTTTCTACATTGGTTAGTTTTTGAGAAAATTACCCAACTTATGTTTTTCTTATGGAACACCCTGTATATTTTTATCTGAATTCATTAAGCTTTCTTTCGGCTTTTCAAAAATATATACAGGGTGTTCAGACAGAGATATTATAATGAACGATTCCTTGTTAAAAAATATGAGAAAAAGTTTGTATGAATATGGGTCCTCAAATTTTTCGTTTTCAAGATACAGGGTGTTAAAGTTTTCAAAGAACTTAAAAATTTTTTTAGTAAAATTTGTTAGACTAGATATAAATGTTAATAATAAAGTTCTCGGTGTTGTTGTCCCATAATTGCCAACAAGAAGTATAACACTTCATTTTTAAAAGAAAAAAATGCCTTAATGTTTCTTGTATGGTCCAGGATAATGTAATTTCGCGAATTTTATTTTTTTCTAAAAAATTTATCAAGATACGTAAAAATGAAGACACAAAAAAGTTATATTTTTAGGTGTTTTATCCGGAAAAAATGTAAAAGTTGCAAAAAGTCAGTAGCATACATTGTTTTGTCAATAATATTAGCTAAGATGCTTCCCACGCCGCCACTGGCCTCGTTAATTAGAATTAGTTTAGGGCTTAACCTAATATCTTATTTTAGTAAATACAGCCTAATTTTATTAAAATCGGATAAGGCATATTAAAGATATCAATAAAAAACCGGTTATCTTTTTAAAGTTTAACACCCTGTATCTTCGAAACAAAGCATTTCCAGACTCATGTTGATGGAAACTTTTTCTCATAATTTTTAACAAGGAATCGCCCACTAAAATATCTCCGTCTATTTTTCGAACACCCTCTATATGTTTTGTTTAAAGTTTAACCAAAAATTGGCTCAAAAACTAACCAATATAGAAAAAAACTAATTACTCCACAATATTCTACGGAAAAAACTACACAATGAACTTATTTAAAGTTTTTTCACAACTTTAATAGCAAACGAGTTAAAGAAGGTTATAAAATTGGGCAAAATCTGAAAATCACCCTGTAGCTCCGAGATGGATCGCAATAGCCATGAACTGTTTTCACTATAGTTGTTTTCTCAAAAAAGAGATCGGGAGTCCTGTATTAGATTTTGATATTTCGAGATACCCCGTAAAACTATAGAAAATGAAACACCCTGTACGGTTCTCGACATAGGCAAATCCCTATCTAATGAAAGAATAAATAATTATTATACCTAGACCAGGGTAGATAATTTTGGAAAAAAAATATGGTAGGATCAAAGTCATTGTATAAGGTAAAAAATATGCCCATATTTTGAGAAGTGAATTTTCGATTGAAAATAGGGGTACTTTTTCGATATTTAGTCAAAATAATGTGAAAAATTAATATTTTGAGTCAAAAAATTACAGTGTATTTAAGACATGCAAGGGGACGTTTTCACCAAATTTTGTTAAAATAATTAATTTTTTGTAAAAGATAAAAATAAAAACCAAAAACTTGGATATTTGAATTATTCACATAAATTTTGAGGTTATGTAAAAGGAGCGTTAACAAAAGTTGTAAATTAAACTTTGCCATTTAATTTTTTTTCCATGGGACTTATAGTTTTGCCGAAAATTGGGAAAAACAATATTTTTGCTTAAACCCCTCCCTCTCCCCTTCACGACTTTAAATCGCCTGGAATTTATTTTTTCTAAATTTTTGTTATTTTCTCAACCTTTTTCAATGGGTTTTAGTCTACTATATTTTTTTTCACTTTTAACGTTTTTTAAAGGCTTCGGCACTGATCTATTAGGCTGATTTTTTTTTGCAGAATTTGATAAAAGCGATACAAATAATCCTCGATGAGAAGTGGTTTTTATTAAATATAATATATTAAACCGTATATCAAATCAAAAATGGAAGAATATCAAATTTGTTTGAAAATAAATGAGAATTCTAAACAATACTTTTGCTTAAGAAAAATGCTGTGGTCTACTTTTTTAATTAACCTTAAACCCGTTGTGGACGACACTGGATTTTTTAATGCCAAAATATGTTACCTGATGCATAGAAGGCGTTCCCCAATTTTTTTTAAATATTTGAATTGGTATAACAGTTATTATATAAAAAATATCAATATTTTTGTAGTTTTTTACAATACGCATTTACCAAAAATTCTTTTCTTGAGGGAGCAAAAATATTTAAATTTGTTACATTTTGCATAAAATTTCCCTTCCCTTGTCGTCATGTATAATGTACAAAAATAATGACAAAAAAATATTTGTTTACTTTAATCCTTTAACTTTAAATTTTGTGAAAAATTTTATTAGTATTTTCTACAACATTTACTTATACAATTTTATCTCGATTTTAAAAATAAAAATAAGTTACTTCTGGGCATATTTTATATTTTTCGTTAAAACTCGTTCACTCGAAGATGTGTGTGTATTTCTTGGGCCATGCGGCCAGTTTTTTTTAATGTCGCTTTAAAATTAAAAAATAATGGTCCATTTGTCCTCTTGCACAGTGTGTTAAAAGATAGGGATTTCAGGACAAAAATTGCACATTTTTATTGCACTAAAATAGTTTTGTTATTATACAGGGTGTCCGAAAGGTGAGATCTTAAATGATAAGGGTGATAGAGTAAGCCAAAATAATTTTAGTACTTCATATAAAAAAAGGTCTATCGCGCTTTGTTAGGGAAATATTGACCAAGGTTAGAATACAAAAACTTATTTCTATTATGTCACAGTACCAATGATATTTGAGGTACTAAACCTTATACTAATGCTTCTTTTAATAGGAAACGGCTGTTCAGTAATTCGGAATTATACAAGATGAGACGATTTTTTATATTTATTGTATGCATTTTTAAGTAACACACCTAACACATTTAACATGTTGCTTTTACTCTTTCATTCCTTTATTATTTTTATACGAAGAAGGTATACTTTATTTAAATCGATATTCTGGGCTGTTTTTCATAAAATCGCATTTTAAAGCCTAAAATAACAGCATTTTGTGTGTAATACACATTTTTTTTAACAATAATAAAATATAGTAAAATTATAAAAACAGTCATTATCTGTATTATACTGTTTAAAATGCTCATAAACACCATTTTTAATAATTTTAGCACATTTTATTAATTTTCTTAAGAAAAAAATAAAATTTTATTACATACAAAATGCTGGTATGTTTAGATTTAAAATGCGATTTTATGAGAAAAGCCCAGAATAATTGAATATGTAATTAGTCAATTATTCTGGGGAAAAACGGTCAAAGATATCGATTCAAATAGGGTACACCTTTCTTGTAGAAAAAAGCTTAAGGAATCAAATGGTTAAAGCAAAATGTCAAATTTGTCAACTCTGTCAAAAATCCATTAATCAAGTGAAAAAAATCGTCTTACCCCGTATAATTTTGACTTACTGAACAGCCGTTTACATATATGAAAAGAAGCATTAGTATAAGGTATTTTAGTTAACCAAATATAATTGGTACTTTGGCAACAGTTTCAAAGTTACAATTAAAACAACATTTTTTTATTGAAACTTTGAAGGTCAACATCTCCCTAACGAATCGGGATAGATTTTTTTTTATATGTGGTACTAACATTATATTGGCTTACTTTATGACTGCTATCATTTATGGACTCACCTTTCCTGCCACCCTATATATAATTGAGTAGGGTAGGGGAAAAGGCTCTGTATATGCAAAAAGCAATACTGTAATATTATTATACAAAGTAATTTAAACATAGAAGTCAATTTAAAATATAACAGGGTTGCGGTAAAAATAAAGGAGCTGCTAGCTAAATGCTAATTTCATAAAAGAAGTTTGTATTAACATAGGTCCGAAATTGCATGGTTTTCAAGATACAGGAGTTAAAGTTTTTTTTTAATAAAATACACGACTTCTAATTTATTTTAAGCATATAATTGTTTATTTTTTTTCTACCATGTTGCCTATGAGTACTTTTAGAAGAAATTAGAGTGGCTTTTAATTGTTTTTTTATCGAAAATGAAGCTAGATATTATGAAAATAAGGGAAATTAAAAAGTTGCATTTTAAATTGTTTTATTGAAAAAAATAATAAAAAATTTGAAAAAGTCAGTGGCGTACTTCTTTTAAATAATATTAACTGTGGTGCCCACTGAGACACCACTGGACCCAATAATCTTAATCTGGGTAGAGCTTAAAAAGCGCCATATTACTTTAAATAAGTGTAAATCGGTTAAAGGGTTTTTAAGATATTTAAAAATATCGACTTTTTTAAACTTTAATGGCCTGTATCTTAAAAAGGTCCATTAACCACGTGATTTTTTAAATAAAATTTTGACCCTCTAGTGATACTTGGTAAGGTTTAAAACTAATCCCCTCTCCGCATTTCTTATTAAGTGTATTTTTTGGTACAAAATTATTAAAAAATTGTACAATATTATCTTCAAATAAAAGTAGTTTAATCTAATTTTATTCTGGAAAATAAAAAACCGTTATAAAAATATTCAAACAGGCATTATTACAATTTTAAAAAAAAAACCCTGATATCTTTCCTACACTCTCCTTCCCCTAGTGATGTTTTAGTATATTTCCTAACTAGTGCTGAAATTCCCAGCGCTACGCGTCGTTCGGTCAACTGCAGTCGCGTGCGGAAAAGGCACTTTCGGCACGTGTTAGGAACGCTATTTTTCTTCGAGCGTAAAAACTAAAATTTTATTTATTTTTTGATATTTCATTATAATGCTATCTAATATCCTACCATACCAAAGCAAAATTTTCTTTTAAATATGAAATGCATAAAAATCCTTCATTGTGACTCAGTAATAGTTGGTTTTAAATTTTTGTACTTTTCCTCACTAGTGCGGAAAAGTAGTGCGGAAATAGTATATTTCCTAACTAGTGCTGAAAGTGCCACTTTTCCGCACGCGACTGTAGTTGACCAAACGACGCGTAGCAGAGTTCGGTCAAGCAGTAAAGTGCGGAAAAGGCACTTTCATCACGTGTTAGGAACGCTATTTTTCTACGAGCGTAAGGAAAACATAAAAACCAAAATTTTATTTATTTTTTTTTATTTTAATACAATGCTACCTAATACCCTAGCATACCACAGCAAAATTTTCACCCGCACTAGTGCAGAAAAGTAGTGCCGAAAAGTACTTTTCCGCACTAGTGCGGAAATATCGCACTTTCAAAATCAAATGCGTGCGGAAAAGTGAACTTTCTCGCACGCGAGTAGGAAAAATACTTTTCCGAACTCAGTGCGGAAAAGGAGTGCCGAAAAGTACTTTTCCGCACTAGTGAGGAAAAGTGGCACTTCCGCTCTCCCTCTTTGTTCAAGCCTCACTTGATTAATGGACGACCCCAAATGACAGGTCCGGACATATGTTTGTAGGGACTTTTTTTATTTAAAAAAACATAAGTAATCACCTTAAGTTTCGTACTGTAGTTAGAAAACACCCTGTATAGAAAAAAACAAAATATGAAACGCATGAAGCATATTTTTTAACGAATTGTAAAGTTACTTTATGTTCTGGGTAAATAAATTAATATTATTAAACAGGTAACCAAACAAAAAATGTCCATTTAACATTCCTAACTAATCTCATTTAGCTGCTGAGTCACGAACTTATATCGGTTTCCGGATTAAAGGCATCAAATAAATAAGTCTATTTGCTATTTTAATTTTAAAATATTATTTACAAATCAACTAACAATGTTGCCGATTAGTCGGCCGTCAAGTAAGCGATGAAGTGAAAGATGTATACAGAATCTTATATACGCTTGGAACGCGCCATCTATACTGGCTCGGTTTTATTCAACTAAAAATATACACCAAATATACATAACTTTCATCCGGGTATCTTTTTGACGGGCAACAATTTTTTTGCTGCGAGTTTCTATGATAAAGATCTTTCAAATAGCACTGAAAACTATTTGACGGCCATATATGGCCGTCCGATGTACTCGGCCGTCACAATGATGGTAAAATGAAAATGTACGGTCGTCGGATTGATAGAGGGATATATATATATATATATATATATATATATATATATATATATATATATATATATATATATATATATATATATATATATATATATATATATATATATATATATATATATATATATATATATATATATATATATATATATATATATATATATATAGGGTGTCCGCAAAGGTGAGGTCAAAAATGAAAGAGTTTATAGAGTGAGCCAAAATAAGGTTAGTACTTTATTTAAAAAAATAGTTTTATCGCGCTTCGTTAGGGAGATATTGACCTTCAAAATTGTTATAAAAAAGTTATTTCAATTATAACTTTTAAACTGTTGCCACAGTACCAATGATATTTGGGCTACTAAATAACCTAAAAGAAATGCTTCTTTGGTAAGTTAACGGCTGTTCAGTAAGTCAGAATTATACAGGGTGCAACGTTTTTTTAATTTATTGTATCCATTTTTAACACTGGTGACAAATTTGACATTTTGCTTAGACCGCTAAATTCCTTCATCATTAAAATTTTTTAAAACAGGGTTAAATTTTTAACTATATTATAAAGTTTAAGGGGCTCATAACCATCGTTTTTAAAATTTTATCACATTTTTAAAATTTTATTATAAAAATGAAATATATACAAAATCCTGGTATGTCTGGATTTAAAATGCGATTTTATGAAATACAGTCCAAGATATCGATTCAAATGAAGTATACCTTTTTCGTACAAAAATGATAAATGAATTAAACGGTCAAAGCAAAATGTCGAATTTGTCACCTGTGTTAAAACTGCAAACATTAAATGAAAAAAAAATCGTCGCACCCTGTATAATTCTGACTTACTGAACAACCGTTTACCTATGTAAAGAAGCATGGTTATGAGGTTATTTAGTAGCCCAAATATTATTAACACTATATCAACAATTTAAATGTTATAATTAAAATAAGTTTTTTTTATTTACCAACTTTAAATGTTAATAGCTTCCTCTCGAAGCGCGATAGAACTTTTTTTTTATGAAGCACTACCATTGTTTTGGCTCACTCTATCAGCCGTATCATTTTTGACCTCACCTTTCCGGACACCCTGTATACTGTACAAGCAATAAAAAAGGTATATCGGCCAGTAAAGCAAGAATAAAGGATATACGTGAATCTTACCAATACGAAATGTTTACATGCAGGTTCACGTTAGACTGTCCCTTTTCTCACATTGCCTAAATGTTATGTTATTTAGCCAAAAAGACATAACTGATGTGCCAAAAAACCTCATAAAAAACAATAAAAAAATATAAAGGTTCTATAATTTTTGATGGTTTTTGATTAGCTTATTGGTTTTCGTGAAATCAAGAACTAATCTTTTATAATATTTAATGAGGCGTTGTAAGACAACATTATTTTCTTGGAATATGCTTAAAAACTATCATCTGTTTTTATGATGCTTTATACTGTGTTATATTGTGTTAACTACTCCCAGCCCACTTAACGTTTATAATATTTTATAGGACATCTATTTCCACCATATTTTATAAGTACTAGCCCATAAAACTTCATTGGGATTTGTAAGACAAAGTTATTTTGTTGGTATAAAATTATAAACTTTAATATATTTTTATGGTGTCTTGAAGTGTTACATTTTATACGCTGTAACCGCTAAATCTCCATAATATTTTATAGGACATCAAATCCCAACATATTTTATAAGTATCTATTAGCCCGTAAAACTTTATGGGGCTTTGTAAGACAAAGTTATTTGGTTGGTGTATATTTATAAACTTTAATATACTTTTATGGTGTTTGAGTGTTACATTTTAGAAGCGGTAACCCTTGAACATCCATAATAATTTTGTAGGATATCTATTCCCAACCTATTTTATAAGTATTAGCCTATAAAACTTAATGGGGCTTTGTAAGACAAATTTATTTTGTTAGTAATGTTCCAAATCACCTCGTATAAAAACACGTGTCTTCGTTTTTATACCTTTATTAACAATGGAACGTAACTATGGTTACAACAACGACAAAATCTACTCTTGTCAATGTCTCGAAGTTTACAACACAAAAGTCGAATTTATACTGACTGATCCGAGGTTTCCCGTCGCCCTTTTATGGTATGGTGGAAGGGTAAAGAATGATCTAGAATATTCGAGAAATATCGTGAAAATTCCATAGTACATGATGGCATAAAAGTTATTAATGGATAATTCGGGCGTTTTCGGAAACCTTCGAAAGTGATGAAAGAACTTGGAAAAATTAAGGTAAATTATTTAAATAAATTAACAAACTAAATTAAATGATCCTAACTCTCTAAAATTCTATAACCTAAACACATTTTTGAAAGTCTGTAACATTGCCCCCTTCCAAGTTTTGATCGTCTCGATCAAGTATCTTCACTGTCTTGATAACGGCTTAGCCTTTCTAGATGTACTACTTTCATCTTTGCCTGTGGACTCTTCTGTATACGGTACACCAGATCATTAAGCCGTGTCACCACTTTATATGGTCCCTCCCATGACTTCTGTAGTTTCGGTGAACGCCCCTTGGTTCTTCTTGGATTGTATAACCAAACTTTTTCACCGACGACAAATCCCTGATGGTTAGCTTTCAAGTCATAGCGGGATTTCATACGGTCACTTCCTTTTTGTAACTTGGTACGCACCTCTTCATGTATCCTCTGTAGCTGTTTACTTAGTTGACTTACATAGTCTTCTGCTGGTTCTTCATTGGTGGAAGGTCGTCCTGTAAGCAAGTCAACTGGAAGGCATATTTCCGCTCCGAAAATGACTTTAGCAGGTGTTTCGCCAGTAGTTTCGTGAATTGCGGAGCGGTATGCTAATAAAAACGGCTGTATACAGTTATCCCAGTCACTTTGTTGGTCATTTACTTTAATTTTCAGGTAGTTATCAAGTGTTCTGTTAAACCGCTCTACCATACCATCGGACTGGGGATGAAGGAGGTGTTGTTCTTGTTTTATGGATTCCCAGGAGATTACAAAGGTTCTTGAAAAGATCGGACTCAAAGTTTCTGCCTTAATCGGAATGTATTTCTCTAGGAACTCCATAGCGACAAATCCATTGTTGAAATAATACATCGGCAGCAGTTATAGCTTCTTGATTTGGGATTGGGTAGACTTCTGGCCATTTACTGAAGTAATCCATCGCTACCAAGATATAGCGATTCCCTGATTTACTAACTGGAAATGGCCCTGCTATGTCTATGGCAATTCTTTCAAAAGGTGCCCCTACATTGTATTGCTTCATCTTGCCATGGCTTCGTGTTTTGGGTCCCTTGCTGGAAGCGCAGTCCTTACACCTTCTGCACCAGTCTTTTACGTCTGCACGGCTTCCCAGCCAGTAGAACCTTTCTCGAACCTTTTCAAGAGTCTTCATAACTCCGAAATGGCCACCTCCTACACCATTATGCAAGGCTTGCAATACTTCAGGAATCCTTTTGTTTGGTAGGATTATCTGATGTTTATGGGTTTTGCCGTCAGAACTTTCCCAGATCCCTTTGTAATAGGCCATCTTTAATAATCAAAGAGTCCCATATGGCCCAGTACCCTTTATGTCTTGGAGACTTGGAGGCTATTTTCTGATATGGTGGTCTTTCCAAATTTTCTGTCTTAAGTTTGATAATGTCTCCAAGATCGGGATCTTCTAGTTGTTCTTTGGCCAAGATCTTAGGATCCCATTCTTGAGAGCACTGGAGACGTGTTCTTCGGCAGTGAAATTCATCAGGATCTTCATGTTCTTCTCGTCTGCTGCAGTGTTTACAATCATCCGGGCAAGGTCGTCTTGATAAAGCGTCAGCATTCTTATGGTTCAGTCCCCTTCGATGTTCAATTTTGAAATCATATTCTTGAATGCGTTGTAGCCATCGTGCTATCTGACCTTCAGGGTTCTTGAACTGAAGCAACCATTTAAGTGATGCATGGTCCGTTCTTAGGTGGAATTTTTGGCCATACAGGTATTTATGAAAATGCTCTAGGGATTTAACAATAGCCAAAAGTTCTTTTCTGGTGACACAATAATTTCGTTCAGGTTTGGAAAGGACTTTGCTAAAATAGGCTATTACTTTTTCTTGGCCATCTTGCATCTGTGACAAAATTCCACCAATAGCAGTGTTACTCGCATCAGTGTCCACAATAAATGTTTGATTTGGTTGTGGATAGGACAACACCGGGGGATTGCACAGGGCTTTCTTTAGGTGTACAAAAGCTGCTTGACAATCTTCAGTCCATTCGTAGCTGTTGTTGTTTTCCGTAAGACGATGTAATGGTCTTGCAATATCGGCAAACCCATGTATGAACCGTCTGTAATAGGTACACAATCCCAGAAAACTTCTAATTTCATGCTTGTTCTTTGGTACTGGCCAGTTCTGGATAGCTTCAGTCTTCTCTGGATCAGTTTTTACTCCTTCTTCGGTAATTATATGCCCTAGGTACTTTACTTCTTTCTGGAAAAGGTGACATTTCTTTGGACTAAGCTTCAGCTGGGCGGATCTAAGCTTCTGAAAAACTTCTTCAACATTTTTCAAGTGGTCGTCAAATGTTTTCCAAGAATTATAATGTCATCTAGATATACTAAGCAGGTTTTCCAAGTTAGTCCCCGTAATGTCAACTCCATCAAACGTTCAAAAGTAGCGGGGGCATTGCATAAACCAAATGGCATAACATTAAACTGCCACAGTCCGTTTCCAGTTGAAAAAGCAGATTTTTCCTTGTCTTCCGGATAAAGTTCTACTTGCCAATAGCCACTTTTTAGGTCTAATGTGGAAAACCATTTTGACCCCGTCAATGTGTCTAGGGTATCGTCAATTCTTGGTAGTGGAAAACTGTCCTTCTTCGTGACGTCATTCAGTCTTCGGAAATCAACACAAAATCTGGTGGAACCATCTTTCTTCTTGACTAGGACTACAGGAGATGACCATGGGCTCTGGGATGGTTCTATGATGCCTTGATTTTGCATGTCCTCAAGTAACTTTTTAACTTCTTCTTTAACATCTTCTTTCGTAAGTTTTAAATCAAGCAACATTTGTTTTCTCATCTCATCTTGGCGATGATAAAATTCTCCTTTTAGATTTTCTCTAATTTTTACTATCTTCTCTTTTAGTTCTTGTTTCATCTCCGCTTGACTCCGTTTAAGGTCTTTTTGGATTTTCTCTATTTGTTGTCTGGTTTCTTCTTGACTAGTTCGGATTTCCTTCTTCATTTCTTCTTTCAGGGATTCTTGACTGATCTTCATGTCTTCTTTCAGGTTTTCTTGGCTGGTCTTCATTGCTTTTAGATCTTCTTTCAGGGATTCTTGACTCGTTTTCATTTCTTTTTTAAAGTCTTCTTGTTTTTCCATCATTAGCTTAATAAGTGAACTTATTTCCTCCATCGTTTCAGTTTGCTTTCTTGTCTCTACTGGCATTCAATCTTCTTAACCACTTCGGCTTCCTCAGGTAATCTCATTCCACTTCTGACACCAAATGTTCCAAATCACCTCGTATAAAAACACGTGTCTTCGTTTTTATACCTTTATTAACAATGGAACGTAACTATGGTTACAACAACGACAAAATCTACTCTTGTCAATGTCTCGAAGTTTACAACACAAAAGTCGAATTTATACTGACTGATCCGAGGTTTCCCGTCGCCCTTTTATAGTATGGTGGAAGAGTAAAGAATGATCTAGAATATTCGAGAAATATCGTGAAAATTCCATAGTACATGATGGCATAAAAGTTATTAATGGATAATTCGGGCGTTTTCGGAAACCTTCGAAAGTGATGAAAGAACTTGGAAAAATTAAGGTAAATTATTTAAATAAATTAACAAACTAAATTAAATGATCCTAACTCTCTAAAATTCTATAACCTAAACACATTTTTGAAAGTCTGTAACAGTAATATAATTACAAACTTTAATATATTCTTATGATATTTTGTAGTGTTACATTTTATAGGCTGTAACCGCTAAATATCCATAACAATTTATAGGAGATCTATTTTTATAAGTATTAGCCCATAAAACTAGATAGGGCTTTGTAACACAAAGTTATTTTGTTAGCATCAAGATTTTCCTTTCCATTTAGTTCTTTTTCTAAGATGGCACACAGCCGCCATATTAAAATTTTCATTTTACGTGTAATAGTAATTATGCATTAATTTTATAACCCAATGTTTTTAAATTGATCCGTTCAAGAAATAAAATGGGAAATGGGGACATTAAAGAAATGCACTAAACAATTATAAATTGTAATATATTTTTATGGTGTTTTGTACTGTTACATTTCTTAGGCTGTAATCTCTGAATATCTAATTTATTTTATAGGACATCTATTTTCAACATATTTTATTAGTATAGTAAGGGCTTTGCAAAGCAAAACAAATTACTTATAAAATTATAGTTATAAATTATTTAATGTACCCATCAAATATTATAAATGTTTATAAAACTTTATTGGGAGCGCCCTCGAAAACCCATATAAACTTATAAAAATGTATGATGTTTTACTAGGAATCGGTTTTAAAAATCCTATAAAAAATTATAATTACTTATAAAATTCCTTGTATGGTTATTTTAATGTGCCCATAAAATATTATAAATTTTCATAAACTTTTATTGAGTGCCCTTAAAAACCTATCAAAGTTTATAAAAATTTGAGTTATAAAAACTGATAACAATTTATGATGGTTTACTGGAAAAAAGTTTTAACAACCCTATAAAAAAACATAATTACTTAAAAAAAATATTGTGGTTATTTTTTAAATGTACCTATCAATCTTTATAAACTTTCATTCAAAGTGCCCTTAAAAACCCATGAAATTTTTTTAAAAATTGACTTATTAAAACTTATTAAAGTTTATTATGTTTTACTGGGAAAAACTTTAACAAACACCCTATAAAATACCGCTGGAGAATGAAACTTCTCCAATACGTAAAAGCTTAATTTGAATGTTATTCACTACGACTCGTTACAGCCACATTGACCCTCATTAACACTTTTACCGCCACGCCAAATTTATTAATGGACCTTCTACGCCACACAGAAATGTACTGATATTCATTTTCCTAGTAAACAGTTTTAACGTAAAAATCTAACTTAAATAAAAAGTCCGTGTTAAAAAATGTTCTATATTACCTCACGCCCCGCGAGCGTAAATTTCATTTAAAATGCATTAAAAAGTGTGCTACTTTAGTACGCTCGAAGCAAAATATATAAAATCGACTGTGTATACCAGAATATACACGTGGCGCTATTGACCCACCGCATGTGTATACTCAAATATACACATGGCAGTCAAGGTGTTAAGGAAGTCGTGGTGGATAACATAGACAAGCAGAATGTTTTCTTTTATTCATCTTAAAAGGCAGAAAAATACTTTGCATAATACACCAAGACACTAAGGATTTTTTTCTTATGTTTTTTTTAATGAACCCATAATAAAACTATTTATAAACATTTATTGATAGTGCCCTTAAAAACCCCTAAAAATTTGTAAAAATTTACCTTATAAAAATTTTAGAAAGGCCTTTAATGGAAAAAAGTGTTTTAAAAACCCTATATAAAATTCCTTTTATAGTTTTTCTCAATGTACCTATCAAAACCTTTATTAACTTCAACCCCTGAAAACTTATAAAAATATAACCTATAAAAACCGATTCATGATACTTTAATGGGGAAAAGTGTTTTAAAAACCCTACAAAAATTATGATAAATTATGATTTTTTTATAATCTATAATAGGAATATTTTATTAATTTTCATGGGACTTTTTAGCAGGAAAGAGATAATAAAAATTTTGAACGAAAACAACGTAAAAAAATAAAAGGGTGTACATTTATAACCTGTCCCCCTTGAATAGTTTTAAAAAGAACTAATAATCTAAGATCCGGCTGCTAAAATCTGCACCCATCTGTTTTTTAATGAAATTTATTTTTTAATTGATACGTGGTAGTAGACTAGATTACACCAGGGTTGCCTTGAAAATTTTGGCCGCAATAAAGGGGTTTCCATCATTCGAATTCCGGGCACGGAATAGGAAATTCGCGGACTGCTTTGTGTCGTAAACAAGGACGCAGTTTTTTTTAATTGATCGGATAACTAAAGGAAGTAAATTTCAAAACTACTTTCATAATGTACAGGGTGTCCCAAAACACAAAATTATTAACAGAATAAAGTGCCTTTTTATAAAAAGTCCTGCTTGATGAAAAAATACATTTCCACAAAAATTATTTGTATAAGGAAGTGTAGGGTGGCACCTTTTCGTTGACCTTGCAGGGTGTAGCGACAACTAAAAGAGATAGAACGAATCTGATTGCGAAATCTCAATTTTTAAAACAACTTTATTCGTTTAAGTAAATCATGGCTAACTTAATTCGTTTTGGAGATACAGAGTGTTTTTCAAATTTTGTCAATTTGGCCAGACACTTGTAACTCGTCTAATATTAGAGATGTAAAAAAAATGTAAAAGAAAAGTTTTAGGGATTTTTACGTAGAATTCAGTAGCGTACCTATATTTTTTCTATTGACTTTTATTTTAAAATTATAACTCAAAGTTTTTTTTGATGGAGCACCCTGTATATTTTATCACCAATTAAAAGTTCTTAAAAGCCGTAAAAAAATACATCATTATATATATTAAATTTGTCATAGTTTCGGAAATATAGCCATCGTCAGGAATGCGAATATAAAATGGTATTTTAAAAATAAAACACCCTGTATATTTTATACCCCCAAAAAAGCATTTTAAAGACTTTTAGGAATTTACCAAGTTTAAAATGATTTTATCAAACAGTTTCGGAAATATGACCTTCTAAATCTTAATGCTTATATCTACTATTTTTTAGATCTATATGGTCATATTTCCAAAACTATGGGAGATAAATATATCAAATGTGGTATTTTCTTAAATCACTTTAAAATATTTTTGCAACAGCAATACAATATATAGGGTGTTTCGTTAAAAAAAATCCCGATGATGACTATATTTCCGAAAGTACTAAAGAACACATACAATCAAATGTAGTATTTTTAGAGATTTTAGGGAGACCTTTCAACTGATGATAAAATATACAGGGTGTTTCATTAAAACAACCCTAACTTTGTGTTATAACTTAAAAATAAAAGTCAATTGAAAAAATATATGTACGCCACTAAATTCTACGTAAAAATTTCTAAAACTTTTCTATTTTTTGTATCCCTAATATCAAGCCAGTTGCAAGTGCCTGGCCAAATTGACAAAATTTAAAAAACACTCTGTATCTCCAAAACGAATGTTTCTTTAAAACGAATCAAGTTAGCCATGATTTACTTTCACCACTGAAGTTGTTTCAAAAATCGAAATCAATCGCCATTTTAAAATTTTTAACTGTTAATTTCACTCAAAAATATAGTATTTATGCATCAATTGCCTACACAAAGTTTTACTTTCGTAAATTGATCCGTTCAAAAAATAAAAGGGAGAGACATTCAAGAAATGCACTGTATATAAAACCTTCATCACTTTTGTGCTTTTGGGACACCCTGTACATTATAAAAATATTTTAAAATATGTTTTCTATAGTTATCTAACAATTCCAATAGAAAAACTGCGTCCGTGTTTACAAAACAAAGCTGTGAGCGCATATCCTATTCCATGCCCACCCTGGTGAAATCTAGTCTACTACCATGTATCATTTATAAAAAATAAGTTTCTTTAAAAAACAGATGGGTGCAGATTTTAGCAACATAATTGAACATTTAAAATGCAGGGTATCTTTAAAAGGTCTGTACAAAGTATAACCGCACATTCCTTGGGCCAAAATACAACGATCTAACCTACTTTACCAGAGTCGAAAAGTGTATCGTTTGCAAGATACAGGGTATTAAAGTTTCTGTTTATTTTAGTTATTTTTTTATCAAAAGAAATGTGTCCTTAAAATTAGTATTAGGGGTTTTTCAGGGTGAGACACATAAATATGGAAGCCAACTGCAGTCCTTCGCTTATGTTCAAAATGCAATAATTTTTTGTGCCCTGTATATTATAGCTTTAGTAAAGAGTTTTTATTCTAAGGTATTTTGTAAAACAAAAATCTACACCTAGTAAATATCGCTATAAGCAATCGTTTTTAAGATATTCCGAATTAAACTTTTTATTCCACCTACCGAATTCTTTTGCGTGAAGGAACGCTTTATCTAGACCACACGAATTTTTCTAAAAGTTGTGTACTAAATGCTACGACAAATTCCTTGCACTAAAATACATTAATCTAACGCAATTAACCTCAGTTTAAAAATTGATCCTTTGCAAAAAACAGTAAAAAAATAAAATAAAATCTTACTATTTTCTAAAGATCCGCTTTTCGACTAAGACAAATTGCATTAGACTGTTATATTTTGACCCAAAGAATTTGTGGTAGCATTTTATATAGACCTTTTGGAAACTGCCAGGTAGCCTAGATAAACCGTAAAGCAAGGCAATGGAAAACTTTTGTAAGAAATAACTAATATTAACTAACTTGAATCTTAAATATCTCTGAAACTGTTGGTCGTATTGAGATTTACTAAGTATACCTTTTTGTGCTAATGAGATTCTTTTTAACTAAAGCTATAATATATCAAGATAAAAAAGTTATGACATTTTAAACATAAGCAAAAGACTACAAGTGGCTCCCTCTACATTTTAATAGAAAAACGTAAACATTATTGGCAAATATTAAAGTGGCGATATATAGTGTTTTAAGAGTGATGAAAGGATTTAATTAAAGTAAAAAAATATCAGGTCTGTATTTAAAAAATTAAGTTGATGATGGTCACCAGAAGCCGAATCGTTAGATTCAATATTTAATCACACTGAATTATAGAGCAGAAAAAGTTGTCATAAAAACGTGTTTTCCATTTTAAGTTATCTTAACAAATATAGCCAGGAAACAATAGAAACCAAAATTGAAAATTCCGGTTTTTTTCGAATATCTTCGGAAGTACTCGAAATTTTTTAAAACGCAAAACGACATTTTATTAAGCATCAAATTGCGCAACTTTGCCTTCATTTAACCGATCCTGTATCTCTTACGGTTTCCGAAATCCCAATGATGAGCATCGAATTAGAGCCACCCTGTACAAGGGTTCACACATAAAATAAAATTCTTGAAACAAGAATATCGATTTTCTTGATTTTTAGTTTAAAACATTTTTTCTTAAAGGAAAGCAATAGGCCCCAGATATAACATTATTATCATTACTGAATCTATTTTTATTTGTGGTAGAAAGATTTTCAAAAATACAATTTTTAAATAAGAAGGATATGTTGGAAAATACCATCAATCCGTGGTGGAAGTTTTCAAATGAACACCCTGTATGTTACTGACACTTCAAATATTCATATTCGCTTACATGGTCGGGGCTTCCCCGACCTTTCCTACTGCATAAGCAATATTTAAGGGTATATCGACCCGTATAGCAACAACAAAGAAAGCATGATTAGTCATCCAATTCGAAATGTTTACATGTCTGCATTTGCATTAGACCGTCATCTTTTCACACATTGCCTATAAACGATTTCATTTAGCTAATTCTGTATAAAACTCACAACGTGTCTTGAGTGAATGCAAATTGATTTGAATTAAGACATTTCTTTGTTGTGTGTTTCAATTTTAAAAGTTTACTAAATTATGTTTCAAAAAATGTATAATCAGTGCCGTATTATCCATTAGGCTGACTAGGCTACAGCCTAGGGCGCGCGCCAGATAGGGGAGGGAAGTAATAGGCGCTACACAGGGAAGTTTCTAAAAAAGTTTAGGTCGGGTTGGGATTAGTAGTAATCTTTCTGCGGGGATATAAATAAAATAGAGGCGAAAAGGAGAGAATGACCTTTTTTTTTTTTGTACGCTTTTGGGCTCTGGGAACTCTAGCCTAGGGCGCCTCATACCCTTAATACGGCCCTGTGTATAATTATATTTAAATATTTAAAGGTTAACTAAGCACTACCTAGTTTACTTACAATGCCACATAGTGCTCTTCCAATTGTGTTAGCGATACCCAAAACAGATAATAGCATTGTTGCTGAATTCTTTTCGATTCCCATTTCCAAAGCTCTTGCGGGTACATAGGTAAAGCATATATATGTACTCATAAGGGTTAAGTAACCACTAATAAGTAGAAAAATAAACGTGGGCGATTTTAACATTTGAAAATTTAACATAGTTACTAAAACTCTGATAACAGCTTCTGGACAACAAACCCATTGGCTTTGTTGCTCTAAATCCCGTTGAGTTGGAGCTCTGGAAACCGACAAAGTATACATCAGTGAAGGTACTACCTGAAAATAGAAAGCACTTGTTTTTTTTTGTTGAACGTTGACGAAAAAAGCCCATTTTTTTAAATTTTTTTCTGAAAAGTCGCCTTTATTTATTTAAAATTTTGTACATATATCTTATGTACTTTTACCAATATTTTGACATATTTAATATGTTAGAAATATTATTTTGAAAGCCTCTTAACCCGATGTCAGGGTGCTCCTCTAAAAAATACGTTTTGCGGTGACCACTATATCTCTGGACTGGATTACCTAAAATGAAAAAATCAAACCTATCTAGTTTTAGAAATATACATACTATTTGACGGATTAATTTTAAGTTTTCCAAAAATATACTTGAACACACGTGCACTTATAATAGGCTTGAAAAAAACTACTTGTTTTAAATCGCAAATACATATAACCCCTTAAAGGATTAATCATAACTTAAATCTAAATACCATTACAATGTATTTGATGCGAAATAATAACTTAAAAACAAAAGTGTTCAAAATGATATGCCTCATTTAAATCTACTATTTAAATATTTAAAACCACAATATAAGGATGATTTGAATGACCATATTTCCAAAACTAAGAGATCAACATATCAAATGTGGTATTTTCTTAAAGCTTTTTAAAATATGTGTTTAATAATAATGCAATATACAGGGTGTTCTATTTTACAAATGCCAGTTTTTAAAGTAAAATTTTTACAATAAATTAAAAACCCGATGTTTAATTATTTTTTTGTTGGCAACACGTTAATCAGCGGAAAAAATACTACAACTTTACTAATTTAATCGACTTCGTATCTCCAATAATAAAGAAGTTAGCAATAGTGCCGACTTTAAAATGATCACCCTGTATATGAAATGCAAGTCTTAAAAAATATGCAAATTATTTAATGAATAAATTTAAATTCTCTATACTTCCGGCTAAGACGAAAGTAATAGACATGTGTTATATCCAGTACTGGCATCTAGGTATACCTGGTAGGGGAGCCCACGATGCTAAATGGGGATTTACTCAAGCGTCATAGAGACCTATTGGGTTGCAAAGCTTAAATGATAAGAAGAAAAAATGGTATATAATGTATACCTTTTCATTGGTGGGGGAGGCGGCTATAGATTTTTAAATGTGTCAAAAAATTCTGGTATTATTTCGTCTTGTGGAAATCGTTCCGATCGTATCGGATTGTATATTTTTGTTATTCTTGATTAATTTTCTTTAAAATAAAAAAAATAGCCACGCTCAAGAATGTTAAAGTTTACGTTTTTACAACTTTGTAGCCCTTCGCTTTCTTTACGTCACTCTCAAATTGTCAGATTAGTGGAATATACACTGTTTTGCATGTAATTAACTCACCCTATCTTAATGTGACACGCTCAAAATTTTTTTAGGAATAGGTTAAGTTTTACGATCGGTCCTGTATACGGGGCTCATATTTGATGGAGGTACTTAACCAGGTACAAGGTATCCTCAGGTATATGAATTTGCCACGCTGTATTAAATCGCGAAATCCCCTCTTGGGCTCCCCTACCAAATTAAGTTTATCTATCTAGGGAATCCCAGAACTGGTGAATAAGAACACCAGAAGTGCGTCAAGCGAAAAAATTCATAAAGGTATACTTGCCAGAATTTGCAAAAGACCTTCTGAATTAAAACCGGAAGGCGGTATAAATAATAGTAGGTCATATATTAGGTCATTGCAGACTATATAAACACCTAAAAACTATGAGTCTAGCAGAAGAAAAAAGGTATACTTTTCAAGAAGTGCTCTCAGTAACCGTTTTCAAGATATTTGCATTAAAAATGTTTAGTGCAACCAAATATTATATGTATATATATGTTACATGAATACGCTGTAATTATTGGTATTTTTCGGTTGAACAAAACAATTTACATGCAAATATCTTGAAAAGGGTTGTTTAAGGCCATTGAAAAAATAGGATAGTTTACTGGCATACTTAGATGGCAAATACAGGGTAGCACAAAAAGTTGCGAGGTTTTAGAGAAACTCAAAGTAGTGCAGGTAGAGCCCTTTACTATGAACAAAAATTTAACAGCAATCGGATCTGAAAAGTTTTTGTCAAAAAACCCTTAGAAAGCAAGTTTTATAAAAAATATTGAGAACTTATCAAACCTTATCAAAATAAATTTAAAAAATACCGGGTGTAAACGAATTTATTAGACAACCATAACTTCTAGAGTATTGTACATATAAAAATGAGACTTTTTATGGCTAAACGGTATGAAATAAGGAGAATTTTCGCCTATTTCTCACTTTTAGAAATAAGAAAACCTACCTTCTTGTTTAACCGGAAATGAAAACAATTTTGAATTTTTAAATTTAAAACCCTGTATACTTTGACATTTTTGGATTCCTAAGACAATTCTAAATAATAATTTGACAGTTTAAAGTTTATACGCCTACTTGACTTTTTGGGAGCCATTTGTATTAATTTCATTAAAAATTTAAAATTGGGGCCATTTTTGCCCAACCCGAAGGCAAGTGCGTAAACTCTCTTCTGCTTATACCATTTACTCATACTAAGTCTCATTTTAATATGTCTAATACTCTGGGAGTTATTGCTTGTTTAATAAATTCGTTGACACCCGGTATATCCGTATATGTATAGGTATATCTGTTTAAATCTTCATATTTTATTATAAGAAATCTGTGATTTCTTTATGTACCATTAATTAGCAAACACCCTGTATTTTTGTATAGATTAAAAAACATGACCTACCCTTTGTGATGTATGTCCGGATGTACGACTTTCACCTGCTCTAGGAAATTGTGATAATACAGATATAGAACCTGCATAAAATATGTCGTCCCTATACATTGGTCTATTAATATTAGTAAACGATATGTTCTTTTTATTACTTTTGCAGCAGGAGCTACACTTGCTACATTTAATACTATGGAAGCTACATTTCCTGAAAGAAAAGAAATAATATTAGGTATATTGTGCTGACATGCATTTATTTTAATATAGTTTTTAGGCCCGGTACTATAAAAGTTTTGGTGAACTGCGCATAAAAATCTTAAAAATATACTTAGTTTTAAAAATGTAAAATAAACCCAAAATTTATATTTTATTAAAAAAAAAACTGATTTTTCTAAGCTTAAGCGGCACCGAAGTACCGATTTCGAAATTCTAGGCCTATACATAAGGTTTTACGGATAACGAGACGTTTGTAAAATCCACAAATTATAAAACTAAAGTTAAAACCACGAAAGTGAAGATAATCTGATATTTTACCTACCTTAAAAGATAATCTGATATTTTAATAACCTACCTTAAAAGACCTCGTTTTAAAATATTAGAAGCCGAATACCTCAAAGGAATAGTTTCATGCTATGGTTTAAATTGCGGAAATCACTATATCTTATAAGCATGCAACTAAACAAAAGGCCCGAATCCATAAAATTGAAAAGATTTGTGAATGGCACCAAATTATCAACTTCTGTAAACTGATGTTGAGAGAGCATTATATACAATGGTACTAATTTAATGTCTTTGTTAGCTCGGGTTTTCTTAGGATATCCATAAATACAGCTCAGTTAAAAGTTTATTTAATATAATAATTTTAAAAATGTACAGTTTAAAATTGAACAAAGGTACTTTTTCTTTTTCTTCTTAACGATCAACAAAATATACCCTTAGGGTAAATTTTACTGCAATTGCTCTGGATATAAAAATGTATGTATGTGACTTTTGATAGGAAACACGCTACAAGACGCATTTTTAAGTTAGAGACTTGAAATTTTACACAGAAAAGGGTCTCCACGGTCTCCAAAAGCCTATTGAAATTGGGTACCGTGGGTGCCACTGTTTGGTCACCAGCGCAAATTTTTTGTTAAAATATACAAATCGTTCCTAGGAAACACGCTACAGGTAGTTTTTTTATTAGCAACTTGAAATTTTTCAAGCCTATTGAAATTGGGTACCATAGGTGGTACCATTCGAGTATCATTACCATTTTTCTGTAAAAACATGGTCATCTTCGGAGGCCATTTTGACCATCAGGACCCGAACTACTTTTTAATCAAAACATGTCTATCCTATAGAAAATATCTAGGAGAATAATCCTCTTAATTTTCGTCTTTTAGATTTCCTTCTAGAAATGGGCAAAAATTGAAAAAACTAAAAAGTTTAAAATTTTGTATCAAAAAAAAAAAAAAATATTTTAACGTATTTCTATCATAAAGTTTTATAATTTAAGATATAAAACGTGATTCTTTCAATTAATCAGAGTGATTTATAAAGCCTGAAAGCTTTCTTTTAAAATTCTAAAATAATTCTGGCAATGTTTAAGCTAGAGCATATCCAAAATTCAAGTCCCTAGAGCAAATACTTTAAGAGATACGAATTAAATAAAACAACTATAAAAAGTATAAAATATCGATACGACACTACTTAATATCCTATTTAAACTATTTATTTGCAACAAATTTTACAATCTACGTGTTTAAAAATGCTGTTTGTTCGTTTTTATTCATTATAATCGTTATAGACAGGACGGTCAAAAGATAATGACGTGTATTATTTAAAAACGAATTCGCGCAACCGAAACATGTTACAACCTGCATTTCTTGGTAAAGCCGAACTAAGCCAACTACAAAATATATATGGTTCATAAGTACTCATCAAATCTAATAATACAACTCATTATTGGTGGACATAAACCTTGTTGACCAGTGATTATTTTAGTAAAGTAGGTAAAATATGTCTTACTTCCAGCATTTCTTTAAGCAACCTTTTCCCTGATTATCATACTCCTCTTTAATTGGACCCAATGTGCTTCTGGCATCCACATAATTTTGTTCATTACTTGGATCTACATTCATGTATGTAGAAACAGTTTCAACATCAGCCATTTCTCGCCTTAAAAACAAATGTTATTTGTTGCACTCTAATGCTGCGTATAGACTTGAGAATGCAACAATTCCCCTCACCACATAGCCCCACATAGCGCGGACGTGGACGTGGACGGAATTCACGTCGCTCCAAGGACTTAGGGAATGATTCCGCGGTGATTCAGAGCTGGTCGGTTATTTGCATCAAGGGAGCGCGCAAATAGGTTGGTTGTTTGGACGAATGTTTGGCGAATTGTTGCAAGTCTGAACGCAGATTAAAATATATCGTTGGCTTTTACATGAAATAAATTGAATTAGATAGGTTGGCGCGCTACAAATACCTGAATCTAAAGTACAAAAACGGTATTGTATTTTTAAAATATTTTTTAAACGCATATGCGGGTACTTTTAAAGAAAAATTAAAATTATAAAAAACTATATTGGGTGCTATTTTTTTAAAGTTTATACAACTATAACTGCGCCATCAATATACATAAGTAAGAAAGTAAGGTATTTTGTGTATATACAGTGCTTTACTTTATTGTCTTCCCTCCTTTTATTTTTTAAACGGATCAATTTAAAAAATTAAAACTTTGGGATATGAAATTATTACACAAATACTATATTTTAGAGTAAAATTGACAGATGAAAATTTCAAGATGGCGACTGGGCGCCAACTTGTGAAAAAAAAATTAAATGGAAAGGGAGATCTTGTGACACATCATTTTAAAGTATTAAGGTCATTTTTAAAGTGCCGTCATTTTGTATTAAGTAAAGGTATTGATAGACTAGTGCCAAAGCCTTTAAAAACGTTATAAGTGAATAAACATTATAGTAGAATAAAACCCATTGAAAAAGGTAGTAAAAATTACAAAAATTAAAGAAAAAATAACTTCCAGGCGATTAAAGGTCGAAAAGGGGAAAGGTGGGGGGTTGGGGTGGAAAATACGGTTTTTATCGATTTTCGGCAAAACTACAAGTCTCATGAAAAAAGTTTAAGAGCAAAGTTGTAGGCAATAAAAGGATCTACAACTTTTGTCTTCACACTTTTTTACATAACCTCAAAATGTACGTGAAAAATTCAAATATCCATGTTTTATGCTTTTTATTTTTACCTTTTACAAAAAATAAATAATTATCACAAAATTTGGTAAAAACGTTCCCTTGCATGTTCCAAATACAAAGTATTTTTTTATTTAAAATATTATTATTTTGTTGCATTATTTTGACTTATTATCGAAAAGGTACCCCTATTTTCAATCGAAAATTCACGTGTCAAAATATCGGCATTTTCCAAAAAGCAGACGGTTGTTTTATTAGTCAAAATCTCTACTTTCTAATCGTGAAGAAAACTATACATTACAATGGTAAATGTTCTCAGAAAATGCAAAAATCTCGAATTCGATTTTATAAAATCATATTTGGACCAGGGTCAATAATTTTTAAGAAATATAGAAGAATGAAATTCATTAAAAAATTTTAAGATATAATAAATTAATAATTTACAGTTGATCTAAGGTCGGGCAGTGAAACGGGGTGAGTTTTATATTTTGATATTTTATACAATAAAAAAGTAGATATTTTAACTGATGAAAGGCCTGCCGAGTTTTTTGAAAAAGCCGATGTTTTGACACGTAAATTTTTTATTAAAATATGGGTGCTTTTTCGATGTAAGGTCAAAATAAGCTGATAGGAAAATAAATATTTTAATTTCAAAAAATTACAGTGTATTTGGAACATACCAAGGTAAGTTCTTACCAAATTTTGTTTTTTTTTAAATAAAAGATAAGAATAAAAAACCAAAAACTTGGTTATTTAAAATTTTCACAAAAATGTTGAGGTTATGTAAACAAAGTGTAAATACAAAAGTTGTAGATCTTTTTACTACCTACAACATTACCAGTTAATTTTTTTTGTTAAACTTGTAGTATTAACGGAAATTAATAAAAATATTTTTTCCTTAAACTAGCCCCCTTCCCTTTTCCGACCTCAGATCACCTGGAATTTATTTTGACTTTTATTTTTGTTACATTTTTTACCCTTTACAATAACTTTCATCCTACTATAATTTTATCTACCCTGGTATATGACTTTATATTATAGGGTTATAAAATACTATTCAGGAGCTTTAAAATGATGTGCCACTGCCACAAAACCCCTTTTCTATTTATTTTTTCCAATATGGCGCCCAGTATCCATCTTGAAATTTTTATCTGTCAATTTCACTCTAAAACATAGTAATTATGCATCAATTTCGTATTCCAAAGTTTCACTTTTTTAATTGATCCGTTTAAAAAATAAAAGGGGGGCAGGAACATAAGTCAAGTTTTGCTAGCTGTTTTTATGATTTATTGAATAAATGCAATATTTTTTTTTAAATGTTAGTCTACAAGTTGTGTTAAGTGTTTAAGTGGTTGCCTAAATGGATTTTGTTACAAATTTTGCAGTGACACAAAAGGTATAAATTCGGTTTTTACAATTCAAGTCTAAATGTCCAAGGAATCCATATTTTGCCTATATTGGGATTTATATATAAAATCAGTTGTTTTACGTAGGTACCACCATCGATTAGGGGTAAAATCTTGTAAGTCAACACATTAGCTATGGAAGATATGAGAGGTGGATTTATCATGTAACTCTTAAACACCTTAAGTCATTAAATTAGGCTATTTTAGTAATTTCTGAAAATGTTAAAAATATGACTTATTATAGGGTGTTTTAGTAATAACCAAATAAATAACATTTCGTTACTTTGCACCGGGTGCACGAGATTATTTTCCTGCTACCATTTTTAATTTCTCTATCGATACCGACGAAACTTTGTAGAGTAGTTAGACGAACGAAAAGTCATTTTTATGCGCATATAATAAATTTTAACGACTGCTGGTTTTACCGGAAATGATTGAGGCCTTTGATTTTTTAATGAAACACCCTGTATATTTTGTTATTTTGTGGATTTTACAGACTATTTTACATTGAAATTTAATATTTCCAAAACAAATTTTGGTCAAATTTTATTTTCAAAATTAAAATTTAATTTTTCATCTAGAGTGCCATGATCATTCTAAAATCACTCCTCATACTTTACTAACTTTTAGAAAATTACGAAATTGATTTTATGTTTTTTAACTTTTTTCATAGAGGTGTTGTAGGTAAATAAATCTCTTTGATACCAAATGTTGTACATCGCACTTGATCGTAGTTGGCATAAAAACATCAAATAAATAAATAATATTGCTTGGTAAACAAGTGCTTTCGTGCCTTTAAAAATTTATTTTGGCAGATACATACATAATATACATTAAAAAGTAAACCCTAAATAAACACTCAACTACCAATGAATTTTACATGCAGGCGAATTGCCGGCAAGCATACAAAAATGGCGGCATACCAATCCTGGTTAAATGAAGCATGCCTTTTTGTTCCGGGCAAATAAATATTGGATATTTGAAGGCAAACCTTCAACGCATATTCATACTTTTCAAACCATATTATTACCATTGGTATTTAACTGAGATTAGAGCAATTTTTTTAATCTGTTTTATTTATAATGGCAGCTAAACAACATTATTTTATGTTTTTTACATAATTTAAAGGAAATGGCATTTTTATAGTATTTTATTGTTACAAATCATGCAAATAAAAATTAGGTCAAACAAAATGTTTATTATGTATTTTTGAGAGAATAAAAATTTAATAATGGTAAAATTAGCTAGGTTAATTTTGACCGAAAGTGACAAATTCAAATTTCCCGCTTAGCCGAAATACAAGATTTGACGATTTTGACCGATGAAGAAAAATTACTTTGTTTGACCGCTTTGTGCAATTGTTTTCTACGTGGTTTCCTAGCTTTCATGTTTATTTTTTAAAGAAATGATTTCTAATAGACCTAATTAAGTGTATTTATTATCTAATTAGTGTGTGTTGTCTGATTAATTGGTGATGGCTAGTCGAGAAGGCGAGTTATTCAAGTAGACTGTTAGGAGCTGTAAACATTTTGTTTAAATCCTTTTAAGTTTGTAGTTACTTAAAAAAATTATATGAAATTAGGGAGTTGCCTTATTAAAAGTTTTACAGACGTGTTAATAAAAAAAATATATTTTATGTATTTAATAGTTTTTTTTTAAATTTAACTCCTTTAAAATATTTCTCCCTGTTTTGGATCTGAAAATTGAGTGTAGTGTCCCTTGAATACTTACTATTTTAAAGTGTTTTTTTTTATTTGCTATTTTTTCGTTTTAATTTAATTACATACCTTTAATTTTTTATGGTTTATTGTTACTGAATAAAAAATTATATTATATGTACATTTTTTAATTATAAAGTTTTCTTGCGTTTTTTCTCATTTTTCTCGATTACAAAATTCTAAATATGTTATTTAACTTTCGGGACATTTAACTAATAAAACTTGCAATACTTATTTAATAATAAATGCCATTATCCTAAACGCATTTTTTTATCATAACTTATTAATAATGGATGCCATCACAGTATCTGCAACACGTGGCCCAATAACAGCCAATTGCCCGCTTTCGTATCTTTTTGCTATCTTTCTGCCAATACCTTATTAATGATGGATGCCATTGTCCTAAACGCATTTTTTGACATAACTTATTAATAATGGATGCCATCATCCTAATGGCATTTTTCATCATAACTTATTAATGACGGATGCCATCACATTATCTGCAACACGTGGCCCAAAAACGGCCAATTGCCCACTTTGGTGTCTTTTTGATACCTTTTTGCCAATGCCTTGCCATTAAAGAGTGTTGGCAATGCCAGTAAATTAAATGTACATGGCAAGCAAAACAATTTTATATGGAATATTTTTTAAACTTTTAAAGGCACGAAAGCACTTGTTTTTATAACAACATAATTTATTGAGTCGATGTTTTCATGGCATCTATAATCAATTGCGATGTACCCCACACGGTATCAAAAAGATCATTTACCTACATTAAAAATGTTTTTTTTTAATGAAAATGAACTACGTAAGTAACATTAAGTTAAAAATAACTGCTTTTGGAAATATTATTAATAAAATGGTCCTGATTTAGTTTTTAAGGGCAAAAAACTAAAAATATGAAGCTTACAGCCATTTATGAAAAAAGTTTTTAAAAGGTAAAATTGATTTCATATTTTTCTAAAAGTAACCACAGTATAAAGAATAATTTTAGATTAATATAGACTAAAAATTAATATTTAATAAAAAAATGTTTTTTTTTTTTTAATATTGATTTCCGACGTAAAATGGTTTATAGAATCCGAAAAACAAAAATATATGGTGTTTCATTTAAAATTAAATATTCCATTAATTTCCAGTGAAACGGGAAGTCGTAAAAGCTTCTATACGCATAAAAATGACTTGGTTAACTCTACCAAGTTTCGTCAGTATTGGCGATTTTAAAGATGATACCTCGGGTGGTCAACGGCACAACCTAAGAAAACAGGTAATCGGACATGTTTAACCATTGAAATGGATATAAATATATTATTATTTATTTACTTCGTTATGTTTAACGCGCATTTTTGATCCTTGTGCGTGAATAGCTTTGTGGTTTGCTATTATTATTATCAAAAAGTATTTCTTTCTACCTATATTAAAACGTTTTTATGTTATCAGAAGAGTCATTAACATCTAAAATAAAAAGACGTATGTATAATCAAAATATTATGGTTGGAATTTAAGATTTATTTTCCTTCCACTGTGAACCTACCATCGGGAGTGCAATTAAGGTATGAAAATACTGTACAGGGTGGTTTTTTTGGTTCGTATTGCAGGGTATAGGCTAAACGGTAAGAGATACAAAAAACTAATATACGTGTCCTGTTCTCTTTTTTGATGTTTAGTTTATTGGCGCAATCAGATCCACGCTAACTTGATTGATTTGGAAGATACAGGGTGATTCTCAAAAATTGACGATTTATATTATGTCTTATTACTGGGACATTTAAGGAGATAGAAAGAAACTTTAAATACAAAAGTTTTATATCTTTTTACGTAGTATCCAGTGGCGTACTTGAAATAAAATATGAATGTTTTAATTTTTGAGAAATTACCACAACATGCATTTTTTAAATGGAACACCCTGTATCTTTCTTACGATTACAACAATATATAACACATACTATTTTGCTTTGCCCAAAGTAGCAGAAACACCAAAAAACACATTATTTTTAGTTGGCCATGGATTGAATTATTAATATTTATTTATTTTATGTGTATTAAAAACCCAGTTAACAAAAATACTAAAACTTTAATAAAATTAAACTACTACGGAAAGCAAATAAACAATTTTATAAACTAAACAAATACCTAATATATCACAAAAGGTGCTCAAATTGTCTTCCATTCTGCTCGATGCATTTTTGGGCTCGGTTTGTAACGGATCTAGTGGCGTTATATATGTGAATATTTGGTACTCGTCTTATGCAATTAATAAAATTTTTTGTAAGTTAAGAGTATTATTTCAAATTTTATATAGTTCATTTTCAATAAAACCCCAAAAATAAAAATCGAGTGGAGTTAGGTCGGGGGAACGCGGAGGCCATCTGTTTGGTCCATAAGTGCCAAGCCAATTTTCACCAAAATTAACAGTAAGTAAGTGCCTTACTATATGGCTATTATGTGCCGGAGCACCGTCTTGTTGAAAATATATATTATTTCTTACAGCTAGTGGCATGTTATCCAACTCGGCAATTATACCTTCTTCCAAACTTTGTATATATCCCCCAGCATTTAAATTGTTATAGAAAATCCTGTAGTTTAACACTCTGTTTTGATACAGCGCCACCCATACATGAAACCCAAACCGTCCTTGTTGTATCTCCGCTACCATCTCATGTGGATTTGTGTTTGACCAGTATCGATTATTTTGTCGATTAAAAATCCCTTCGCTGGATACGAAAGCCTCATCAGTCCATATTATATTTTGAAAAAATTGGGATTCATATTAATCTGATGCATATACCAATGACAAAATTCTAAGCGCCGTTCTTCATCTCCGGGATGTAAGTTATGAACTTTTCTTATTTTATATGGTTTATATTTATGCTTTTTTAATGTTTTTAACACTTTAGATTTACTTATACCAATATCTTTCTCAATATTACGGCTAGATACCGTCGGTTCAGCAGTAACACAAGCTATCGTGTTTACCTCATCCCTTTCCCTATTTTCCTTATTGTAAATATTAGTCCTTGGTTTTTCAAATGATCCATATTCGCTTAAATTATGGTACAATCTTTGAAATATTCTTTTGTCTGGCTGTCGTCGCTCTGGAGATAACGGTCAAAATATAAGTCTAAAGCTGTGTTTTTATCTTTATTACTTTCAATGTAGCACTCAAATATGTTTAATTTCTCATAGTTTTGAAAAATATTCATTTTAAATCTTTTTGTTTTATTATATTCACATATGGACTATAAAAACGAATGCCTACTAATAGCTAATTGTCATTTGATTTTAGGACATGTAAACAAACCAAAACAAAAATCATTCCATGGCCACCTAAAAAAATGGGGTTTTCGGTGTTTTACCTAAGTTGGGCAAAACAAAATAGTATGTGTTATATGTTGTTGTAGTCGCAAGAAAAAATGCAATTTTTTGAGATACTTAGATACAGGGTGTTCCATTTAAAAAATGCATGTTATGGTAATATCTAAAAAATTAAAACGTTTATATTTATTTTATGTACGCCACTGGATTCTACGTAAAAAGTTATAAAACTCTTGTATTTAAAGTTTCTTTCTTTCTTCATAAATGTCTGAGTAATAAGACATAATAAAAATTGACGAATTTTCAGAATCACGCTGTATCTTCGAAACCAATCTAGTTATCGTGGATTTGATTGCGCCATTGAACTAAACATCAAAAAGAGAACGGGACACGTACATTTGTTTTTTTGTATCTCTTACCGTTTGGCCTATACCCTGCAATAAAAACCAAAAAAAACCACCCTGTACAGTACACATACAAAAACAGTTCTTTACTTATTCAGAAAAGTTTTACATGGCGCTTTCTTCACTAATCACCACTAACAAAAAGTCTGTTAAACCATCAAGGGCACTACTCAAACTCACAAATCGAGTTTTAAAACACTTAATACGTATAAATCTATATAAATTAACGGCTGTATTAAAACTTGAACATTATTTTAAACCGTTTCAATACCCAAAATCCGTAACGGGACTAAAGCTAGCTACATGCCTATTACCTGCTTTTTTCGACTTTGTTTACGTTTAGCAGCGCCCCCATCGGTAGTTAAAATTGCCAATGGATAATAAAATAAAAAAATGGCAACTGGAAATCGTGGGTACCCGGTATAAAATTGCTCGGAACACTGACTGTTATCCGTACTTTGTGTTATTTAGGTTTTTAGACAATAATCTCTATTTTTTTTTTGAAATTTATTGCCTAATCGTATAATTTCTGTAAATACATATGTTTCGCCATTTTGAATCTGGATACCCATATTTATCAGCTATTTGACAGTTTTGCAATACGCCTATTACTCTTAAAACAAACAACTTGACAAACAGGGTAACAATAATAGTACAAGATTCGAATAGAAGGCAACCTTCACCCATCTGTTTACCGGATAAAAACTTGTTTATATTAAAGGTAGTATTTAAACAAAGGTATCGCTATAGAGTTACCTAAAAAGAAAAATAGGTATTAAATTGAATAAAATAACCTTAAAATTTTTGACACACCTTGTATAATGGCAACCACTATATTTTTAAATACGTACGTATGCTAGTTATTAAAATATATATTTTTGAATAATACAGAATGTACCAAAACAATTTTTTAAAGTTTAAAATTTTAAAATTTACGACAGCTTTATTTATAAAATCGAAATAACAAAATGTACAAATATATTAGTACGGTCACGTACAATAAAAAATTGAAAATAGACATTCTACAGGGTCACTCAAAAACTTATTTGTTTTTAATTGATCATAGCCTTGACATTATTTTTTGAGGCAAACCTATGGCAATACCTTTGTTTAAATACTGTCTTTAATATAAAACAGTTTTTAACCGATAAACATATGGGTGAAGGTCGCTTCCTATTCGGATCTTAGCCTAAAACGACAATTACTTTTTTATTATTATTTATCGTCAAAGCATTTGTTTGCACGCCTACTTAAAAATACCTTTAAAAATAGATTTTTTTTCTATTTAAAAAAAAATGTAAAAAATGGAATCAGGTATAAGGTGTACTTTTTTTCCAAGCCATATAAGAATATAAAGTTGATGATGGTTTTCTTGAAATGAAACGTCAGAAATCAAAATAAAAAAATACCTTTATAAAGTACCTAAGAACTGACAATAATAAAGTGTTATTAGTTTTTTGATATATTTTTATATAAGGTCAGAAAAAATAAAATCCATACAGTCAAATTTTCGTTTTTCCCAAAAATCTCGGCACGTCATGGAATTTTTTAAAGATTCTAAACGACATAAAAATAAGCTTTAATAAACACACCTTTTTTCTATTTTAACCTAAGCTGTATCTCCAACAGATTCTCGGGCTTAGAATCCCTATTTTAAAACTATCCCTTGGTGCATAGATATTTAAAAAATTTTACAAAATTTTAAATGTTGGTCATTTAAACCAACGTCCGCATTCTCCAAGCTCTGAAAAATATTTATCAGACTAATAGACTGTCTGTTTTTAAAGCAGACTATCAGTCTGATAACTATTTGTCAGAGTTGGGTGAATACGGCCGTAAGTGACAAATGGAGCAGGGACTTTAATTTTCATAAAATGAATTTTAAAACAATTTAATTCTTACTTATTTAATAAATATCCAATACTAGCGTTTTGACTTGGAACTCTACTACCAAATCGACTTGAAGCCATGCTTACTTCAGATATTGTTGGAAAAAGTGCATTTTTAAAACGTTGGAAAATACTTGCAATTCCTCCTGTATAACTTAATTCTCTTTCATTTTCTAATGTTACTAAAATAAAGAAAAATAGCTTATATTAAACCCATTTACGTAATGTATATCCAGCAATATACAGGGTGTATCTAAAATGCTACCACAAATTCTTCGGACCAAAATACAACTATCTAACGATTGCTGTCGAGATACAGGGTATCAAAATTTTCATTTAATTTTACTTATTGTATTGAAATATTTTCTTTTATAATTAGAAATTTCTTTACAAAATTTGGTATTGGGGTGTTCTTCAGACTGGGGAATCGAAATTTGATCATATTTTTGTTTCAAAATATAGAGGGAGCCAGCAATCCTTTACTTATGTTTAATATGACATAACTTTTTTGTACCTTTATAAATTGTAGGTTTAGTGAAGAACCTTTATTCTCTTATATTTTATAACCAAAGAATGTATAAATTCCATGCTCTATAATAGCTCTATATGTATATAAAATAAAACTATTTGACGGAAATTATCTTTGTTGAACGTTTCATCGTTTTCGAGATGGTAAAATTAAATGGAAACTTTGACACTTTGCATTCGATCGTTGTTTTAGGGTCCAAAAAATGAGTGGTAGCATTACAAACCTTCTAAAGACTGCTGGGTGGTTTAGGTAAAGTGTGTAGGCATCCACAGAAACATTTTTGTACGAAATGTTTAATCTAAATATCTCAAAAACGATTGCTCGTAGCGATACTTACTTAGCTAAGAATACCTTTTTGGGCAAAAAGTATAAGAGAATAAGGTACCTGAGGCATATAAGGCCAGGGGTTTATAAGGCCTACATTTAAAAACTCGGGACAAAATAAATAATAAATAATAAATAAAGCGGTCTTTTATTTCAATGTAAAATTAGAATACAAAAAACAGAAAAAATACAAAAAATGGTGGCGAGGTCTAGCAATGCTATTCTACCTAACCACCGTAATTAAAGTAAATATAAAAACACTCATTTAATAATGTTTTATAATAATAACTAGATTATCTAATTAGATAATAAGTAACAAGTTAATATCCATATAAACAAAGCAGTTTAAATAAAAAACAATAGTAAGATGAAAAAAGTAATAATAATAGTAATGATGAAAATAGTAATAAGAGAAACGGAAAAAATGGTAGAGTATATATAAGAGGCAAACACTTAGCCTCTCGCACTCTTTAAATAAAGTTTTAATTTCTTTTTAAAAGTGAAAGAAGAGGAGCAGTCCTTGATGTCATCAGGTAATTTGTTATAATATTTAATTGCATTAAATGAAAAGGAACGTTGAAAAATTGATGTTCTATGTTTAGGAACAGTATACAAACCACGATTTCTAGTCATTCGTCCGTGTACGTCACAACCTTTAATGAGTTTATTAGCCAAATACTCAGGTTGTTGAGTCTTTGAAATTGTAAAAACTATTTTTGTTACACTGGATATATACCGTTCATGAAGGTTAAGCCATCCTGAATTTTGAAAAACTGGAGTTATGTGATCAAATTTACGGATGCCGTAACAGTACCGCAAACATGCATTTTGCAGTTTTTGTAAAGTATATTTATTTGCGACAGTTAGCATCGGCCAATATACTGGAAATCCGTTTGACAAAGTAGATAGTACCAAAGAATCTGATAAACGTAGTTTAATATCTCTGTTAAAGTTTTCCCTATATCTATATAATAGTTTAAGTTTAAAATAGCACTTTTGAACCAATTCAGAAACATGTTGATCAAAGCGTAAATTTGCGTCAATAATAAGTCCCAAATTTTTTGCTACGGCTGATGGTGTCAGTCGTATGCCATCAAGAATAATATTAAAATTATTGTTATTAGAGAACATTTCCTTAGTCTTTCCAAATATAAGCATTTTAGTCTTAGCACCATTTAATATCAATCCATGTGCCGATGATAACTGTGATATAGTTTTTAAGTCATTATTTATATATTCAGATATTTGGTTTATGTTATTTTGATCAAATGAAATATACAACTGCGTATCATCGGCATACTGATGTGATGAGCAATACTGAAGATGGCTGGTAAAGTCGGCTGTATATAAGGAAAAGAGAAGAGGTCCCAAAATACTACCCTGCGGAACTCCCCTTTTGGTAGATAAAAATTCAGAAGGATCTCTGGACAATGATGAAATACACTGACTTCTCCCTTCAAGGTAACTTCCCATCAATTTAATAGAGGCTTCTGAGAAACCATAATATTTCAACTTTACTAGAAGAATCTTGTGAGAGAGAACGTCAAAGGCTTTACTATAGTCGAGCAAGATAAGGCAAGTATTTTTATCGGTATCGAGGGCTCTAAGGATATCGTCCTGGACATGTAGGAGAGCAGTTGTTGTTCCGTGAAAATCACGAAAACCAGATTGGGTACTTGGAAGTATTTTACATGGCTTTATATGCTGGTTTATTTGCTCGTACATAATTTTCTCGAGTATTTTGGAAATCGTGCAGAGAATGCTGATTGGTCGATAATGGGAGGGTTCACTTGGGTTACTAACTTTGGGAATTGGGATTATAATAGCTTTTTTCCACATTGAAGGAAATATATTTGAAGATAAACTCTGGTTTATAAGAAATGTTATTTGTGGAACGAGACAAGGAGTAATTAAGGACAAGATCTTAATATCCATTCCATCGACGCCTTTGGCATTTGACTTAATACCAGAAATAATGTTGGAAACTTGACGCTCACTTACAGGATGAAAACTAAATTCCTTATTAACATTGGGATGTTTTTTATTTATATAAAATCTTTCTATTAATTCATTGTCAACATCATTTAAGACGGGAATACTATCAATAAAAAAATTATTTAGAATATTTGGATTTTTAATTTGTAACGAATCATGGCTAAAGTACACCAAAAGTTTTTGGGATCTGTTCTAAATTTATGACACAAAAAGCTTTTTTCTCGTTACGTATAGATTAGGTTACAAGATTTCGGTATTGTTTATATTCATTTTTAGCAGCTTCAGTTTTAGTTTTTCTATATTTGCTTAAGGCTTTTTTCCGCAGCTTAATCAACAATCTAATGTTGGCAGTAAGCCAAGGGGCGGGGGCTTTAGTACATTTCCTTGTTTTAAGAGGTGCATGGACATTAAGTACAGAATCTACTTTTTCATTAAATAAGTTCAGGTTTTTGTTGACATCATTTGAGTCATTAAATTCATTCCAATTTAACTTATAAAGATCGTTAAGAAAATCTTCGTAAACAAAATTTTTGTAGTTCCTATAAGTTCTATACTTAACAGAAGGCTTATTTTTGACTATATTAAAGTAGCAAGTAACTATAAAATGATCCGATATGTCAGACATATCGACAACCTCGGCGTTTATAAAATTATCTTTAGAAGTAGAGATAACCAAATCAATTAGAGTACTTGACGCTGCAGTGACGCGAGTGGGATCAGATATTAGCTGATATAGACTATATTTATTAAGAAATGTCTGAAATAATAAGTAGTCACTTTTAGTTTTGTCTAAAAAGTTGACGTTAAAGTCACCACCGATAATATATGGGTTTAGGTTTAAACGTTATCCATACATGCGTAAAACCAATAAAAAATACGAGAAGTAAGCGGAGGCTGCTAGATACTACCTTCTTTTTAGTAGCGAAAAATTTTTGACAGGGTCTTGTATCATCATAAGGTTATTATAATTATTGCCAGAAGAAAACTATAAGTATTCGGTATTTGTGTATTTTTCGTTATCGCTGTTCAAAACTTTGCGTTTTTTTTGAAAGGAATACAGTTATTTTGTTGTAAATTGGTGTTTTTCTAAAATTGTGTCCAGCGGCTAACAAGGCCCACTGGAGTAGGTAATAGCTTATAAAAGTTTAATAAAAGAAAACTTCTGTGCTGATTGGATAGCTACAGAACATATTAAGACAATAAGTCTTACTTTTAAGAGCTATGTATATTGGACTTAGAACTATACTTTAATAAATATTGAGCCCAGGAGACAGGCAACTAATTATAACTAATCAACCAAAGATTTAATAGGATAATAAATATTAAAACTTTCTTGAATTATTTTCTTTTAATCAAAAAAAAATATATTTTGGGGCCCTATTTTACTATGGTGGTTTAACAAGACCCATAAACAAGGGTTTTTAATAATTTTTATAGTTGGTTCCATATTTATTTTCGTAATTTTATTTATATTTTATTTTTACGATAAATGAGCAATCTTTCGAGGTTTTTTTACATTTAACGTTAGATGGGCCTTATGTGCCGCAGGTACCTTACAAATTTTTTTACTGGAGCTATAAAATACCGAGCAAAATAAGTTATGACTATTTAGTATTAATGTACCATGTAATAAGTGCCTAGATATAAAAAGAAGAGTTTAGTTTTAATACAAAGAAAAAGTTTAAATAAATCTTACAAACTCAAGTATATTATTTTATTAGTAGCCCATCAATATATATAAAACGTGGCGCAGTCAATGTAAATGTGGAAAAGAGTTTAATTGGTTCCACCAAGTTTCAAAGTATTAAAACTATTTTAAAAACTGTAACCTGTTAGTGACCCTCAAATTTTCGATAACAATGGCTGGTGCTGTAGCGGGCCCCGTAAAGTTGCCGACAGATTTTGATTTACAAGGGCAAAATGCAGCCGCTGAATGGAGATTCTGAAAGATTTCTTTTAAGGATTACTTAGTAGCAACAGGACAAGACCAATCAGCTAATAATGTAAAGTTGTCCGTCTTAAGAAATATAATTGGTACATAATATGCACGTCAACTTTTAAAATTCCCTCGGGACAAGTTAATAAATTTGATTTTGTCATGAGGTTAATTAAGCAATATGTTAACCCAAAGGTAAATGAAGTACTTGAGCGATACAATTTTTTAAAATGCACTTAAAAGAGGGTGAATCCTTTAAACATTTTTTTAGCCGATTGTAAACATCTAGTCAAAAGTTGTAATTATAACATAATTAATCCCAATGAGAGTACTAAAAACAAGGCGTTACGGGACAAAATTGTAATGGGCGTCCGTGACCCCAACTACAAGAGAAGCACTACTTCGCATAGACGACCAATTAACTTTGGCACAAGCTAAAAATGACCAAAGTAGAAACCAAAGTTTAAAGTTTTATCAAGATGAGAAAAGCCACGAGGTATGTTATGTTAAGAAAAAAAACACGGGTAAGTGACACTACTAACTCTGTTAAAAAGGACAAAAAGAAAAATGTAAGTGATGGAAAAAATTTAATGCAGACGGTGTCAGACAGTGCATGGTCCACGTCAATGTCCTGTATTTGGTAAAAAATTAAAAAATGTAGTAATTTAAATCATTTTGTAGAGTAATAGTAGTAGCGATGAAATATTTTTAGCTAATGTTAATTATAGTAATAATACATGTAATTAAAATTTTATATTCTCACAAGATTTATGGGAAGAATTTATTTTATGAGAAAACAAAAAAAATGTTTGGTTAGATACTGGTGCGGATGTCAATAATTAATAAGCAACTTAAAGTTATGCCAACACAGTGTATTTTAAAAGGTTTTAAAGGTACTAGCTAAACCTATAGGAATAGTAAACCCATTATGTAAGTATAAAAGTAGAGAAATATATAAGAATTTTGTTATAGTTATAGGATCAAGTCAGGTTCTGTTAGGAGGACAGGCATGCATAAATGTAGACCTGGTAAAAAGGATTAATAGCCTAAAGGAAGAAAATAAAAATGATTGCGAAAAAAACAAATTTGTAAGGGAAAATGAGGATATTTTATAGGGATATGGAAGATTTCCTGAAAAATATCATATAACTACTTTAGAGAATTTTGAGGCTGTAAGTCACCCACCTACAAAATTTCTATTGCTATTCGCGATTTATTAAAAAAGAAAAGAATTAGATAGGTAAATTAAAAGAAAAGCTACTGTTAAAGTAGTAGAAATTGGTCCTCGTGCTAGTATAAATCGATCAGTACTTGTAGAAAAAAGTAACGGAAAAGTTAGGTTATGTCTAGACCCTTCGGAGTTAAATAAGCAAATCGTTCGAAAACCAAAATTGTCATTACACATAGAAGAAGCTTGTTCAAGTATTATAGGTAAAAAATTATTTACAGTTTTTAATTTAGCTAAAAGGGTATCATTATTTAGAGCTTAATAAAGAATTTTCATGTTGCTTTAGTACTTGTTTTGGTTTTTATAGATATACTGTTTTAACATATGGTCTATCAAATTCTTAGGATTCGTTTCAGAATAAGGTTAAAAAGAATTTTTGTGACCTAAAGAATGTTCAAATCTGTCATGATGATATGATTGTGTCAGGTACGTCACAAAGTGAGCATGATTTTTCTGTAAAACCAGTGGTAGAGAGAGCAAGACAGACAGGAGCTAAATTAAATAAGGATAAATTTCAGTACTGTAAAACGGAAGGTAAGTTTTTGGGACATATATTTTCTAAAAGTGGTATGAAAATTGATCCAGATTGTGTAGAATCTTTGTGTAAGTTGAAAACCCCTAAAAGAAAGGTTGATATACAAAGAATTATATATTTTTTTAATTATGTTAGGCGTTATGTAAAAAACATGTCTGAGTTGTTAGACTCCATTGAAGATATGTTCTGTAGTTCGGCGGATTCATTTAATGGATGGTATTTATTTGGGTACACGCCAAAGTTAAATTAAAAGTACTAAAAACCAACAAAATTTAAACAAGTAAAAAGATAATTAAAAATCGACGTTTCGGTGGCAAATCTGCCACCGTTGTCAAAATTAATTAAATAAAAATAATAAAAATTAACTATTATTAACGTTTTAAAATTTTTTTTTTTCTTTTTTAGGATATTCTGAAATCTTTGACATTAAATGTCAAATATGTTTGTTTGGTTATAGTGACGTAGATAACTGGTTGCTGGTGTATTTATTGTTTATATTACAAAAAAGGTGAATAGTTAGTTCTTCCCGAAGATACTTCAGTATCAAGCAAACACAAAACACTATCAGATCTCAATTAACAAAAACAAAACCATACAACTTAAATAAAAATACAAATATGTCATTTATG
>JACEGR010007399.1:0-49927 GCA_014170235.1 Listronotus bonariensis
TCAAAGTTAGAAATGAGAATAAAATAAAACTTTTTAAATGTAATTATTACTTATATTAACCTCTAACTCCCTTAATTTATTAATATAAGTCCTTATAATCAGTGGCGTAGTTAGAGGTTTTGGGGCACGGGGCGGAAAGCAAAGTTAAGACCTCTTTTCAGTTAACCTTTTTTTGACTACCAGAAACAAAAAAACAGGTCCTTGCCTTTAAAATGAGACTCCCTCTTATTTGAAGCCCCTCTGACTGAAGGCCTCGGGCGGATCGCCCCCCTTTGGTACGCTAGTGCTTATATTTATATGCGGTTTTATTGTACTAAAAGCTAAAAAATAATTTGTTAAGTCCCAGCTACCAGATCGCACCAATCTTCTTATCATTCTGGGGTATTGATCTGACAAATAATAAAATCGTTGGGTGTAGCATATCCAGAGTAAATATTATGTTAGATTTTTGGCTCACACTCAATATAGTAATTTATGTAACAAGAGCATAAAGTGATTTTTTACGAATGGGAAGTTTGACCGCACGAGACGTTAGGCGAGTGCGGCAATCCCATGAGTAAAAAGACACTTTATGCATGTGTTATTATACTATATTTTTTCCACGACCGTATAAAAATTTTCCAAAATACCATTTTATACATGTTTTAACTGTATGTACACTTATTAATTTTAATTTTTGCAGTACAGCCATTGTATTAAAACAAAAAATCATAGCCTCCTTATTTTTAAGAGACAATTATCCTCTTTATAACTTAGCATTTATTATTTAATTTTAGGAAATTAGACGTACGTACTTTTTGTAAAAATAATACTAAAACAGAATAAATTTATTTGCAAAATGTCATGTTTTAAAACTAGTGAAACATGAACTAAAAGAAATAATGACGAAATCAAAACTTGATCGTTTGGTTTAGTTGATGTCGCGTTTGCTGTTACATTGCATAAATTGATATTCAAGTTTATTGTAGTAGGCATTGAAACAAAACACCAATTCAAAGTTCGATATGTTAATAAAGCTACTTTTTTAACACTTTATGTAGTGTACTAGAATGGAGTACTTTAACTTCAGGTTAACGATTTAAAAACAGCTTTTTTAACGGTCGTGGAAAATTTTATTTTAAAAATTCAGGTGTTATACTTGCTTTGATCCCAAGTATCATTTTGAAAATATTTCTTGAAGCTCATTATCATACTTGTTTCTTTTTAAGTTTTGCCAATAGTTTGTTGCTTTAGGAATATCAGATCAGTACTCGTTAACCAGGGCCGTGTTGGGCCCCGGTAAAGAGAAAAGTTACGGGCCTCCTCAATGGTAAAATTAAAAATACAAAAAAATATTCCGCGTGAAAAACATTTAGGGGGTTCAAGGTGAAATTATTTAAATTAATAAATTTATGTCGCATGTTAAAACAGTTACTATTGGTCAAAGCCTTTTGCAAGATTTTCAGATAACTTTAATTATGAGAAAAATACATATTTTAACTAAACTTGTAATTTGACAATAAAATTTAATTAAATCGGAAAAAGACTACAAAAAGAGGATTCGCTTTTAAAACTTGATATTTTTGGGAAGAGGGGGAAGGGGATGGAATACAAAAAAACTTTTTTTTTTGCAAATTCAAAAATTAAAAATATTTTTTACTAAAATGTCATTCTTAAAGCCAATAGCTTCTAGTATAAATTTGGTGTTGGTCCAATGTCCCACCTTATAAATAAAATAATTTAAAAATCCAAGCTACGCCAGTAGTTAAGAAATAGTGTAAATTTACGTATTTCATATTCAAAGTAAGAAAGGGGGTATCTAGTAACTGTATTTTAATTAAATATAATATTTTAAAAAGTAACCTAAATTAATATTGTTTAATCAGTAAAATTATTAATTAACCCAAGCACTGCACAATACACGCTGAGCTCTGAGAAAAATTACACCCTCGTGAAATTTTATTAAATATGCATGGCCTCAAGCCGTGTCCTCACTTAGTATCATGTTACAAAAACTTATTGCTGACATATGTTAAAGAACAAATAACTTGTTGCTTTTTATAAAATTTTAGAAACATGTTAGATAACATAGTTGATAGCAGTGTTAAGTAGTAAGTGAGGACGCGGTTTGCTACTCAACACTGTTACCAACAATTTTATCTAAAGCCGTGTCCTCACTTAGTAACATCTTACAAAAACTTGTTGCGAATACATGTTGAAAAACAAATAACTTGTTGCTTTATTAAAAAAACATGTTAGATAACATTGTTGGCAACAGTGCTGAGTAGCAAACCGCGTCCTCGCCTGCTACTCAACACTGTTATCAACATTGTTATGTAACATGTTTCCAAAATTTTATAAAAGCAACGAGTTATTTGTTTTTCAACATGTATCAGCAACATGTTTTTGTAACATGTTACTAAGTGAGTACACAGCTTCACATGTTTTTAAAAACGCAACATGCTATTTATTTTTAAGATGTATAAGCAACAAGTTTTTGTAACATGTTACTAAGTGAGGACACGGCTTAACATGTTTTTAAAAACGCAAAAACGCAACAATTTTTTTTTTAACATGTATCAGCAAAAAGTTTTTGTAACATGTTACTGAGGACACGGCTTCAACAACAAAATAAAAATATTTCGGAAATAAATTAAGCACTACTGGTAGGTATAACAAGTAAAAATAATTTTTACATCAATACCATTTCACAAATACAAACCGCCAATGACCGCAATGTATTTACAAATTCGGCAATTGAAACTTTAAATTTATGGGTAAAATTTAGCAGAAATGGCGTTGCTAAAACTCTTGCCACTATTGTCTGGATGCAATTTCTTGGCAACAAAGGAGATGAAATTCACAGAGCAAAATGTGGATTAAGGTGACGGTAAGAATCGTGTTTAAAGGGATTTACAACACTTTGTGTAATTAGAAATTAGGATTAACCACTTCAACTCTTTAGAAACCACCAAACATTATTCATGGCAAGAACTGCACTTATAAAGGGTGTTTCAAAACTATGGGATCAAACTGCCAGGAGTTATTTAGTGCAATAGTAGAAAACATTTGAGTATAGGGACCCATGTCCGAAAAAGTGTCACTTCGGCTCTATAGCCCTAAGACGCGTTAAATTTAAAAAGATGAATTGCCTTAATAGGATTTAATGCATTTAATTTTTGTCTTTTGTACATGATATCATCAGAACAATTGTTTAAAATGGTAATGTCAATGTTTAAAAAGTTTTATTATTTAATTTTTTATTTTATAAACTTTTATTCTTACCTTAATAATTTTAATTATTTAATTTTTTTATATTACATTAAATTAATTGATGTAATGATATCTTTTAAAAAGGCAAAAATTAAATGCACTAAATTCTATTTAGACAATTCATCGTCTTTCTAAATGTTAACGCGTCTTAGGGCCGTAGTGCTGTATTGTAACTTTTCCGGGCATGGGTACCTTTGGAGATACAGAATGTTTTTGTCAATTTGCCCTGGCAGTTGAAAATCGTTTACTATAAAAAAATATGTAAATAGAAAAGTTTTGGGGATTTTTACGTAGGATTCAGTGGCATACCTCTGTTTTCCTAATAATAAGTTTTATTTTAAAGTAATAACACTAGGTACGCCACCGAATTTTATGTAAAATTCCTAAAAATTTCTGTTTACATATTTTTTTTCTATCTCTAATATCAAGCGAGTTACAAGTTGACAAGTGCCTGGTCAAATTAAAAAAATTGGAAAATACTCTGTATCTCTAAAACAAATCAAGTTAGCTATTATTTACTTTTACCAATAAATTTGTTTTAACAAGTATAATCAAGATTGCGCAATTAGATTTGTTCTCATCTCATTTAGTTTTCGCTATACAAGCTCAACGAAAAGGCGCCACCCTGTACAAAGTCCTTTACATTTATAGAGTAAAAAGCTTTTTTATATATCTACGTTGGTTTGGTATTACATACTAGGTGACAAGATATATGCAAATACAAGAAAGGTTATTTTAAAAATTTGTCAGTAATGTCTGAAGAAAGTTTGCAAACTTTTCAAACAATTTCCAACATGTTTCAAACATCTTAAAACTACTGCTGGAACAACAAACAATTGTATAATGTTACAAACATGGCACTGCTGGAACGACAAATTTGACGTGCGCAGAATCCGAACGGTTGCAAACATTTCTGACAGCCTACTGGAACAAACCTAGTCTGTGCAACAATTCAGTAATCTTTCGTAGTTATGTGGATCATAAAAAATCTTTTATTTTTGTATTGTTACTTTAAACGATTTGAGGCCAAATGACCTAGTATGTATAAAATTTAAAAAATGTCCACATGTGATATATCCAAGTTTTAATAGTTTCGGAAATATGGCCATCCTCGGAAATTTAATAGTAATTTTTTAAATAAAACACTTTGTATATTACTTTACCATTAAATAGATATTATAAAAAACTGTTAAGAAAATACCACAATTGATATGTCTATCTCTTATAGTTTTGAAAATATGGCCATCCAAATTTAAAAAATAGAAGATATAGTGTCTATTTTACCTTCGACACTTAACTTAGTGCTTATAGCTTAGAGCTAAAGATATAATGGACACTTAACATAATTTTTAGATTTGAATGTCCATATTTTTTAACTATTAAAGATAGACATATCTAATATCAAATGTGGAATTTTCTTAAAGCTCTTTAAAATATGAGTATCTATTTAATAGTTATGTAATAGTGCTTTATTTAAAAAATGCCGGTTTACTATTAAATTCCCAAGGATGGCCATATTTTCGAAACTATAAAAAATTGGATACATCACATATAGATTTTTTTAAAAGCTTTTTGATGGATCTTTCAAATTGTAATATAATATACAGGGTGTTCTATTTAAAAAAAGTACAAAATTATGGTCATATGTACACTTATTAATTTAAAAACACAGGTTCCGTGTTTAAAAATAAAATATTAACATGTATTTCCTACCTACTGTTAGATTTTTTGTTCAAATTAGTAAAGCGGGTACCATACATTATTTAAATTTACTTACACGGAAAAAAATCGAAAGGCGTTGTCTGTTATAAAAGTGTAGCGCAAAAAGTGTGTTAAATATGTTTATTATTGACGTTCTAAGTATAATTTTGGTCAATAACTTTCTGTAATAATAATCAACGAGTCCTAAAGTTTTGTAAGTGAATGATAGTAGCTAACAACAGTAACCAAATATGAATCTTGACTACAATATAGTAGTATTGAAAATGTGGTAAATCTCAATAACCTTTTACTGGTAAATAATTTTGTTTCTATCCTTTTACAATATGATTGTAGCAATAATTCAAAGATATTACTTTGTAGCAACAGTAACTAGAGCTTAGAGGACATTCACATTATTGCAGATATCAGCTATCGGTTGTTTTATAAATTCAAAGAAAATTGGCGCCGTGCCTTTCTCAAAATGCTGTTGCGAAATGTGAAACGTAAAATTTAACGATTTTTTGACTGCCTGATAGTCATTCAGCTGAAATCTGGAATGGATATTACAATCCGACATTCGACCGAGGTCGCTCTTGCATGTCTTGCAGCTCGCGTAAATCTTAGATTAGACATATACAAGATAGATACTGCAAAACTGTAGCATTGATTAGTAGACACCATACAGATTTTGCCACATTTGGAAAGTATTACGTCTTACAATTATGGTTTATTACTCTGTACGGTAACATAAAGTTCTGCTACAGAAGTTATAATTACTTCTGCATATTATTTGCTACAAAAACGAAGCGAGTTTTACTACAACGTGTACTTCCGGCCTATAGTGCTACACATTGTAACTGTGTAGGTTACAATTGGGTTAATATTCACCAGATTTTTTTTCCGTGTACTAGCCGGCCCGTGCTTACTTCGTTGGGCATTAATTGTATTTTTCTCTAAACTTTTTATTCAATCATAATAAAATATAGTCTATAGCATTCTTGAATAGTGTAGCTTATTAATTGTAAAATAATTATCATAATCGGCTAAGTATTTTCGAAACAAACAAACAAAAAAGTTACATACTTTAGTATAAATTACTTGGTAAATTAAGAACGGTTTTTAGACTCAAACCTAACACTTACCAAAATTACAATTTCAAAATGTTTTTCTATTAACTAACTGAATAAAAGTCAAATAATAACCATATTTAATTTATATATCCTAAAAGGAAAAGGGTTATGACATGACATATCCCCGACTTTAGACAGTTTAAGGTGGGGTAAGCGCGCAAATAACAGAAAAATGTTGACAGGACTGGGTAAGTTACTATGTTTAGTCAGCTGATGATGAATCCAGTGGCGTTAAGTATTTGTGTTTTTTGTTTTAAGTTGTTTTAAGAGTTAAAGTTTTCGTTAACAAGTTATGTTTAAAGATGTGTTTCCAAATTTTTTTTATATAAAATTGAAGAAGTTGGAACCCAATAATGATTAATTAAAAAGTATTGTCTAAGCTACAATTTATTGATACTAGAAACTGTATTTTTTGGACCAGGTGTTAACACTTAACTCAATAACTAACATGACTGGACGTCAAAAAAATGGCTGCAATTTGGCGGCTATCACATAAACCCCTTAATGTAACAACTCTGATAATAACTTAGAATAGCTAGCGATTGCCTAGCTTCAAAGCCATCTCAACTCAAGCAAGCAAGCAACTTAGAATAGTTGACACACAAATACCATATCAAAAAATTTACTTTCCTTTTCCCTCGGGATAGGCGATTTTCAGTTTCTGGTTTACTTTCCTGGATATTCCCCAAGAGAGCAGGAAAAATTGCCTTTTATTTTTGTTGTCGAGTCTTCGTTGCGTTTCGGCTGGCAAACTGTAAAATAGACCATATCTTGTAATGTCACTTTTGTTGTTTAGCTCTTTTTATTCCTTTGGGTCTTTATCCCTTTTACAGAAATGTTTGGAGGTTACGTTCGGATATACCATAAAGATAATAGACTTTTCATTTCCGGAGCGCTTGAACTAATAGCACAATTTCGGCGCTGATTTGACAAAACGGCGTGTCATTTGGTAAATTTCACAGAAGAAAGGAAACGAAATTATTGATTTTAAAGCTAAAAGATTGTATTAAATATCTAAAATATATTTAGTTTTGTAAGTAACAAAATGGCCAGATCCAAAAACCAAATTAAATTTAATTTAAACTATTGTAAATATTTATGGATTTCTCACATGTACATGTTTTATTTTTTTTTATAAATAATAATAAACCAGCTTTTTTCTATTGAGCATATTATTACATGCAGGGTGCTTCTAAACATATGCGAAAAATGTTAGGAGGTGATTTACAGCTTAGTTGCACAAGTGTCAATTTAAGCCTATATGATATCTTTGCTTTGACAGTTTTTACACTCGCTTATTCAGCTGGAAAGCGGCTGAGTACTCCTAAATGTACCCATTTATTCCGAGCAGTTGACATTTTAACAATATTATGTACTGTTTAAAACGTCAACTAAAATTTAAAATCATAATAAAGACCTGATTATACACTATTTAAATACGCAAACCAACGAAATACAACATTTTAATTAATAGTCTATTAAACTAGGCTAGTGAATTAATATAAACATGTGCAGATCCCCCTGTAGTTTAAGCTTTTTATTTTGAAGATAAAGTTATTTTACAAATCTGGAGTTAAAACATTCTATAAACATATTTTGTTGTAAAGTTCATTTTATAAGTTTTAAGTAAAAAATATCCTAAACAAAGTGGGAAATACCGACCTAAGAAAAAGTTGCAGTTCAAATAAAATATGTATATTTTGTGTAAAGATACAGAGGATAAAAAAAATAGCGAAATTAACCTAAGTAAAAAAAACAAAATGTGTAATACCTTATAATTTTCTCTAACAAATTTAAACAAGCCAAGTTTAATATCTAATAAATTTTTAAGAAAAAATTTAACCAATAAAAAAACATGAATAAAACTTACTAGGTAAACAGTTAAAAATTGTGCAAAAAAATGAAGTCGGATAATAACATATACGCTAAACTGCTAAATGTTAATAACTAAACAAGCAAAAGCTTTTATATTTTATTAGCATATGTTATTACTAGACTTTTTACTTTTTTATTGAATATTTTTGCCTTTTGTTTAAGTTTGATTATTTTTTTTGAAGGTGCTTTATTTTTTCTTAAGAATGTTCTTCTTTCAGTTCGGTAAAAAGTGTAAATTTTACCCCAAGATTGTCGATTCTGAATGCGCCCCTGATCTCTTCTTTTTTCTTTATAGGAGCTTAAACCATATAGGTAAATACTAGAGGCAGCTTTGTCTCACGAACAACGTACGTTTCGTAGGTTTAGTACCTTTCTTTCTCGCGATCCTGACTTGTTATTTTATGGGACCACCAGGAAAATGCACTTTTTGGAATAAAAAAATAAATCGGTTCACAATTGACGGAGTAATCTCTGTACAGGATGTCCGGATTTCGTTGCAATTGCAGGATATGTCGGTTATTATTAGAGATAGAGACTTGCGGTATTTGCAAACTGTTCCTACTTTTGATGAAACGAAAGATAACACTAAAATATTTTTCATAGCCCTCTTAGACTCCCCTCATATTTCAGTTGTTTTATAACGATATTTTTACGTAGAATCCAATGGTGTAGTTATTTATTTTTAAGTTTATATTTTAAAAGATATGGTCCAAACATATGATTTTTCTTGCGGAACACCGTGTATATTTCTTATTTTTTAAATTATAGAGGATGCATACTAATTTTGGACACTGTTTTGAAGTAACACAGATCGCTGATCCAAAATATTCAGATTTTCATTTATTAATAAGTAAACAAACTTGCAGAACGAAGGGGTAAAATGAAGGGGCCATGCCTGTTTCGGCCCTGAAGGGTCAGGTACCCTGTGATAAAATGACTCAGTTCGGCCCGCACCTAAAATGTATCTGTTTCTGAATATCCCAGTTCGGCCCGGCAATTAAGCAAAAGTAATTATTTAAATAAATTATTGTGAAGAAATAAAACCACCTTATAAATATACACACTATCTTATATTAATAAACATTTTATTTACAAGAATAAAAATGCGACACTATTTTTACATAGGAAGGCACTGTTAAATAATAATTAAATTAAATAATGCCCCATTTGTTTTGGTAAAACAACAATTTATTTAATTAAACATGTGTTAAAAGTGTACTGATAACAATTTGAAACATTAAAAACTGGGAAATTTTCTTCTAACTACAGATAATGCTTGTATATTATTATCAGTCGGACAAAAATATTGTTTGCACCTCTAGAGTAAAGCACTTTTACGCCCGCCGCTGAAAGTTGTTGCCCGAGCTCCGCGAGGGCAACAATTAGCTGTGCTATTTTACGCCCTTGGTACAAAAATAACTATTGTGTCATCTTTCGTTTCATCAAAAAGTAGCACCAGTTCTCGAAAAACGCCAGTCTCTATCTTTAATAATAACCGAGACACCAAGCAATTGCAACAAAATCCGGACACCCTGTACATACATAAAAAAAACATAGATATCGAACATATAACCTCCTCCTTTTTGCGAAGTCGGTTAATTATTATAAATTAAGGAAGCATCTTATTTAAAAATCTCAGCATTGATGTGTAATTAAGATAACTGCTGTTGCAAGTCTATTTTTCTTATATTTACTGCATGCTCTATGCAAAGAATGTTAAGCCAGAAGTAGAAATCTAAGTTCTTTGCCGTTGTGAATTCAAGGTTCTCGAACACGCAACTTAGTGGAAGGCTTTGGGGACATTGCACTGTGGCAGCTACAGACTTTGTACTCTGTCTAAGGTTTCTTACCCTTTCTTTGCAATGCATCTTCCGTTTTTACTTTTTCGCATACATCTGTATTTAACAATAAATAGCTAGAAGTAACTATTATTTTAATGGGTTTGGTTAATGTCTCTTCAAACTTTTAGAGTAAGAGTATATTAAATTGACTACAGGTCAGTTATCTTTAACTGCTTAGAGTAAAGACTTGTTTAGATGTTGTTTATTTGAGTTTTAAAAATTAAACAGTGGCGGCTCGTGACATTTTTCAGTGGAAGAGCACAAGCCAAAAAGAAATAATAATCAAAACTCACCCTCTATTTAAATGGAAAGTTTATTCGCCTATTTTACTTACTGCAGAATAGCTTTGATCAGTTTATTTGTGACCAACTACCAACAAATATAGTCATATTTTTCATAAATGTTCTTCTTAAAAACTCTGTTGTATGTTCTAGTTTTACTAGTGAATGAACAATTAATTTAAAGAAATTAATTACGGGAAAGGTTTATCTTTTTGTTTATTTAAAAGTTTCTGTTCAAAAGGCAAACTATCCTGTAGCGGAAACTGCACCCCATTTATTTCCAGTTGATCCATTTCTAAATTATCTAATTATCACAACACATAACTCTCAACATACGCACTTTTAATTATTATTATATTATTTTTTATATTAAAAAGTTATTACTTTTAAAAAAATGTGCGATAAATAAAATTGTCCTATAATAAACCAGGTGGTTTAAAATAGCAAAAATATTAGTTAAAAAATTAGACTACTTGAGTAAAAAGCATTAAAAAGTAATAAAATAAGTATTATATATTTTTTTTTATCGCCTATAATAACTTAAAAAAATTAAGTGCAAACTAAAGAGAGATTTTTTCTCATAAATATTTCATTTTACTCTTTTATGCAAACATAATCCAGTTAAGGTAAAATGTATGTCATTAGTAATGTTAAAGGTAACGATTAATATGACAAAAAGTTAATATTTCTTTATTTTTTTATGCTAATATTTTTTTAAATCTCCTTGTATATCACAAGAAGAAGGAGGGAGATGGGGCATTGAGTGACAGCCGTGCTCGTCCGCCGACGGAGCTTATTATCTTAAAATCTATAACGTCAGCAGTTATTTAGGAATCTTGCGCAACTCCATATTCAGGGCGTGGTCATTACTACCTGTCAAATGTCACTTATCACATGTCAATAGGAATCTTGCGCGACGCCTATATTTATTGGTAAATCTAACAACAACGGCCCTAGACCATATTTATTGACAAACTTGGCAACACCGACCGAGGGTGAGGGCAGGGGGCGCACAACCTGGCGCGGCGGAATTTTAAAGTTAAAATAAAGATATCTGCGGTTAGATAATAAATGCTGAAAAAAAAACAGTTCTAACTAAATAAAAGACAGTGTTTGTAATACAGCATTTATTTTTAAATTAAAAAATACATTGTTGTCATATTGCTAGTAATTAGTTATGTCAATTGTCCCTTGTCCCATGACAACAACAGCTAAAAATATTATTTTGAGTAATAATTAAAATAAAACTAAATAAACGTGTTAATAATATTACATTATCTGTAAAATTAAACACAAATAATGAAAAAACATGTGCATTGACGGCGATTTGGACTTAGTACACACCGTAAAGCTACGATTTCCTAGGACTTTCGGTCGGCGGAAAACGACTCGAATTGCGTTTGCCCAAATCAATTTTTACTTGAATGTGGTGTCATTTAAAAATTTATGTTTAATTTGGGAGAACGTAAATCGCGTCGGTTTCCGCCGACCGAAAGTCCTAGGAAACCGTTACCGTGTAATCGGTATGCATGTAAAAACAACGACGCCAAAGGACCAGAATATGCCATATTATTATACTTTATACTGTTATATAAAACAGAGGTATATGATAAACTGCGCTTGGGGAAAACCTGTTTAACCGGAGAAATTAAGGACCCAATAGAAAACAATTAGGTTAAAATTTTTACTTGATTATTTTTATTTAATATTATTGTAGAAGGGTGAAAATAATAAACACTTATCTATTGTTAAAAAATAATTTTTATTATTGAGGAGTTTGCATGCATTCGCTTGGCAAGCGTGTCTGACACATTCGTGGTGGGGCGAACGTTTGATACATTACCCATGATGCGCCACAGCACAGCCTTCTTAAACATATGAGCCGTGAAGTAAGAAAGAGCAACGTTGCAAACAACACTGTACAGTAGGAATATTGAAATGAGTTCCTAATAGATTACATGCTAAATATAATTAATTTTTTAAGTGTTTTAACACTTTGACTCCCGCCTATTCAAGGAAGAAACTTTACTAGAAACCACATAAAGATAACTAAAGCATTTGAAAAAAACATCAATAGGATTTAATTTAGAGAAATTTTATGTGTTTTTTGTTTCAAATATCAAGAAAAAACACATGGGCAATATATTGCACGCTGGTCCCTAAGTCTAATTTTACTTACCAAAAACCAGCGTGCAATTAATTGCACGGTAAAATTAAATTGGGAAATTATAAATAATTAATTTTACTCAGTATTTTTAATAGGCATTTATTTATTTATTTTTTTTTGGGAAACTAAATGTAAAAATAACAGTTATATTTAAACACAATACAAAAAATTTTAAGCTAAATATTCATACGCTCCATATGCTAAATTTTAAAACAAGGTGTTACGCAAAGTCCTGGTTTTTCATCGCACAAGGGACAAAAGTATCGAGATCTCCGATATACCTTATTCTTTGAGCACTGGCGACATTGTTTCACAGCTAACTTATTTTTTCTGTTGCCTCTACGGTTTCCAAATAATGAAAAGGAATAACAGCTTATTTTTTAGTAGTTTTTTTTTGGATGAACTTTTATATTTAACATTTTTCTCATAACTTCTTCTCTAAATTTCAAAAATTTTAATTTTGGCTGTTGTTTCTTTATTTTATATACATAATAGCTATTCCATAAACAGATGTCAATCATATGAAAAAATATTTTTCTGTACCAACGAATGGTTCTTCTTGGTACCGAATAATATGACATCATTTGGTCTGACTTGTCTACTCCAGACATATATTTGTTATATCCTCTAACACACTCAGGCTTTCGTTTTACAACACCACGTCTACCTGGCACCATCTACATAATATGCCTTCAACCATTGGCCAGATCAAAAAAATAAATTGGAGTTGTTTCTTTAGCCCAAAACGAATAAACCAAAATCTCCAAGCAGACCGAACGATCTTTTGATAACGTTAAAATACATTAGATTGACCGTGCAATATATTGCACGCGGTCTCTTAGGTAGAATTATGATGTGCGATATATTGCACGGCGGGATTAAACAAAATATAGGTATTAATTTTTTTAGGATGTTTTAGACAACGTATAGGTATAATTTTAAATACTATAGTTCCCTAAAAAGCAATAATGTGTCTGCAAAACATATCAGGAACTTTTCTGCCTTATACAAATTTGTTGGTAAGGATTTAAAAATTTCAAGTTGTTAGGATTTTTTCTACCACTCTTTATGCATTTTTTACGAACAGACCAATGTGTCATTTTAAATTTAACCAAATATTTTTATTTAGTAATATTTGCAATCCCTAAAATGAATTGAAAGCATGTGTGTTTGGTTATAAATATAAAAATTAATTCGTATTACATAAGATGCACTTTAAAATAACTAACGCTTTAAATTAGGTTTTCCACTATATTTACCCTAAAACCGCATTAAGTAAATAACTTTCAGAATATCTATATTAATATTTTTTGGTACACTTACCAGTATATTTATGCGCATTAGTTGATATAGTCCTTAGAATATTGCTTGGGGTAAATATTTGTTTTTGGTGCACTTTACACACTATTGATATCAAATTAAACCAATTTTTTATAAACACACTTAGTTAATTAGTTGCCCGTAAAATATATTATGTGTCCATTTACCGTATAGGTACTACTTTTACTTTTAATAAAAAATCACTTATCCGGTCAAAAGTGCACAACCAGGCTTTTCTAATTTCATCGCTTATGTGGGAATTAAATGCTGTTTGATAACCCTCTGTTTTAATATAACTGGGGTAATTTGTTTTGCAGCCCGAAACGCAACACGTTCGTGCATGGCATAATGTACGCCGTACGCACCAACTATACGCGCACATTTAAACGTAAAAACAACAATTGACATATTGGCACTGGTCCTATTTTTAAAATATAACAATAAACTACTTATTTTTCCTTACGCTACGATTTAACTTTTAAAAACAGAAAAAACCTTTTAAGCAATCGTGTGAACATGTTTATGTTTACTTCTAAACTTTACTTAATATTCCTACTGTGCTGTGTTGCCAGATTTCCTCCTTCAGGGCTCATATGTTTAAGAAGGCTGTGATCACAGGATTAGAATACCTGTTTTTATCATATCTTAGTATGAACAAAGACAATTATAGTTTCACTATATTACGTACTGTGGGTACTATCATTTTCTTTAATGCTCAAAGAATCAGACAATGCGTGGTTACTCTACCCGACTTGGTTCGACTTGTTTGTATCATTAAAATAATGATATTCTTCAGTGTCCGTGAATTCAGGTGCATTGTACCTGAGATGCGCGCTTTAAAGTGGTATGCTTTTTCAAGCCTGCAAACTTTAATGACAGTGGCTGATACAACTCAAGATATTAATGTTTTGTTAATTAAAAATATTAAATTCTTGATATATTCTTTTAAAAATTTTAATATTTAGGAAAGTATTTTTATTAGTTATTTATGCAACTATAGACCAGCGTCAATAATTTTTAAAATAATAAAAAATATAGTAAAATTAAACCCATTATTAAAGGTAGAAAATATTTCAAAAATTAAAGGAAAAATAATGTACGAACGATTGGAGATCGGAAAAAGGAAACTGGGTTTTAAAGGTAAGAAACGGGTTTTCTTGATTTTCGGCATAACTACAAGTCCCAGGGAAAAAAGTTACATGGCAATGTTTTAAGCTATAAAAAGATCCACGCTTTTGTATTTACACTTTCTTCATATTACCTCAAAATTTATGTAAAAACCAAATACTTAAGTTTTTGGTTTTTTAATTTTATCTTTTAGAAAAAACCTTTATATGTACCAAATATACTGTAATTTTTTGAAATAAAAGTATGCCTTTTTACACATAATTTTTTCCATTAGAAAGAAGAGACTTTAATGAACAAAAAAAAAACAACCGACTTCTTTAAGAATGCCTATATTTTGACACGTGAATTTTCGATTGAAAATAAGAGTACTTTTTTGATATTAACTTAAAATAATGTTAAAAATAAACGTTTCAAATTTAAAAAATACAGTGAATTTGGGTAATGCAGGTATGTTTTCACCCTCCTCTCCGCCTTCCCGACCTTAAATCGCCTGAAATTTATTTTTCATTTATGTTTGGTTTAATTTTTTACCTTTTTCAATGGGTTTCATTATTCCATATTTTTTTAAAATTTTTACCCATTTTAAACGCTTTAGCACTGGTCAAATAAAAATGTATTTTTTATCATGGCGATGTTCGCAGGCCGAGAGTAGCGAAAGCCCGCAAAAAGCTCGGGTACAATAAATTTTTGTAACACGTGTTGCATCAAATAATTTTTTTGATTTCCTATAAGACTGCTTTAACCAATACAAAATAAAAATGTTTTAAAACGCCAGTCAGTTTTAAAATGATAACTTAATATGCCAAAATTGGAAAAATCATTTTTTAGTTGTTGCAATATAATACAAATGACAAATAAAGAAATTAAAGGCTAATTAAAGCACAAACCCAAAAAAAGAAAAAGGATTTACATTACAATTTAAAACAAACAAAAAGAATAATGACAACGGTTAAAAAAATTCTGGCTAATTATATGGTAAAGTTTTTTTAATTAATGGTATTTATTTGGGTACTCGCCAAATGGAACCGCTTTTCCTAAAATAGAATAAAGAAAAAATTGCCAAAAAACACAAAAATAAAAAGTTTTTTTCTTCTCAAATACCTCGCTGATTATGAGGATTTCTGGTATCCATGGGTTTTTTAGGGCTCTGATTACAAATCTGATAATTTTTAGTTGGTAACGTTGTTCTTGAGATATCCTTCATCAAACTCGAAAACCAAACTATCATAAGTTAACTATATTTTTCTCTTCGTTTGGTGCGCAATTCTGGAGTTTTAAACCAAATTGGCTCACAATATTTTATAAAACCAAAGACAATTATAGTTTCACCTATAGACACCCAGAACAATACTAAATTTTTGGTATCAGCTTGACGCTCGCTTCGTGGAATTTATGAAGCGGGTATCCATCGAGTATAGACGTAAACAGTACGTATAATTTGCCGCTTTATAAATTCAGCCTAGCCAGCGTTCAAACTGATGCACAAAAATTTAGCATTGTTCTGGGAGTCTATAGTGATACTACAATAGTCTTTGATAAAACCCTTTTTAAAAAACTGTTTCTTTTATTTTACACTAATTTTCTTAATAAATTACATAGCTGTTTAACGTCTTTGAAACTATCTTATTTTTTTAATTTGCTTTTATAATCCATCATTTCATATGCATATATTTTTTGTTTAAAATGTATTTAAATTGATATAAACAGGGCAGTTTTATACATTTCGTTAATACTAAAATCGATTAGTTAAAGCAAAATTAAACAATTCGATTTTACTTAAATAGAACTAAATACTACAGATTTATGTCAAAATTAAATTTGTGAAAAATACTTTTTGTGAAAGTTTCCCGAGTAAATTTTTTTGTTGATATTTTTCTTAGATGCATTTTTACATATTTAAATAAACTATTGCAGCAAATAATTTAAAAAATATGTTTTGACTTCTAACTAAGTTTGAACTTATTTGTCGGTAGTTATGAATATATTATATTTTAATGCCGCCGCCAGACATTGGGCCAACTACGACAAACTTTGACAAACAACCATTGTGTGGACGGGTAGTTCGTCTACATTCGTCTTGATTAGCCCAACCTTTCTTAAGTCCGGTTGCTCACAAATAGTTTGCCAAATGTTTCGACAAATAGTTCGGTCACAACTTCGCTCAATGTGTAGCGGCAGCATAACAAACTCGACAAAACCACCAAAGTATTTACCAAAATATACAATAATATTTATTATTTATTTTAAACCTAAAAAAATATGAAAAAAACTATAAATAATTATTTAAAGCTCGTCGTTTTTTCGAAAGTTAATTTAAAACAATATTTTTAATTTGCTTTCTTTATTTTCAGGTAATTTTAGCTACAACAATTTGGTAGGCCTATTACAAGTTGGTAAGTCATTTTTTAGATATTAACTTTCTCACAAAACTAACCAGAGGTTTTTTTACTAGATTTTGAGAAGTTTTAAAATATTTCGACGAAGGAAAATTGCTTTAGATCGTGGTATTTCGGCCCAAAGAATTTGTGGTGGCATTTTGTACAGACCTTTCTGACACTACCAAGTGACCTAGAAGCGTAAATTACTGCGATGGCAAACTTTTATATGGAATAAAATGTTTAATCTAAAAATCTCAAAAATAAAGTTAAATTTTTAACTAAAGTTTTAGTATACCAAGGCAAAAAAGCTTTTGAAACTATGAACGTAAGAAAAAGACAGCAGGTGGCTCCCTTTACATTTTACAACAACAACATTAGAATATTTTGATTATCCACCCTAAAAAACCTTTTGATACCTAAAATTGTGAAAAAATGTTTTATAATAAATTAGGTATTTAAAAATAACAAAAATAAAATAAAAACTTTAAAACTCTGATCATGCAAACGATCAACTGTCGACTAAGATAAATTGGGTTAGATCGTCGTATTTAGTTCCACGAAATTTGTGGTAGCATTTTGTACATACCTTTTAGAGACCTTTACAAAGAGAGACCTTTTACATACCTTTTAGAGAGAGTATATCCATATTTTAATATTGCTAAGATGGTATTTTTCCATTGCATTAACAGTCTAAGTTTAACTATCGGTTAACAATATCTTACTGCTTTGATTCCTAATTTACCTTCGTATTCTACTTTTAATACGTTTTTAATCGCGCTCTCACAACAACCTTAAACAGAGAAGTCCTGTACGGTAACGATAAAAGTCATTCAATAAGAAGTTTTAGCTACATTACCCACAATGTGTGGTTTTTCAAATTTAGTGCATGTAAACTGGAAATAATAGAAAGACGATTCTACGTGCAAAGGCAAAAGATTCTATTCCGAAAATACAGTTTTGATAAAATCGACATTTCCTGTTTTATCCATTTTGATAATAGACTGTTCTGTCAATGTCCTAAGTTTAAAACGCCACCTAGAAACACCGTTTAAATATCCAAATGTAAAACTCTTTTTGCACATTTAAACAACGTAAAAGCAGAAAATGACCAATTATGCGATTAGACTCTTTTGCCTTTGCACGGTAGGAATTTAAACCAACTTTTAATTAAACATATCAAATTTATAAGACAAGCCATAACTCCTAGAGTATTAGACATATCAAAATGATACTGAGTACAGGGTGTCCCACCGGAAATTGCTGTGATCAATTTCTCGAAAATTACGCTTTGGAAAATTTTGAAATTTTGGTAACATTATAAAGTTAGTGGGGGACATACAACTAAAATATTTTGACAGCTCTACCACTTTCGGTTATACCGGAAGTGAATATCAACTTCCTCATTTTAAATGGAACACCCTATATATAAATTATTTTTTAAATTCTACGTGAAATTTTAAACATAATTTGTATACATTTAATGTTCTATACCTATGTCCAACCATTTTTGACTTATTTAAATTTTATGTCAAAATAACGTTTGTAAGCCATTACATAACCATCAATTTATTTTACACAAATGCCTTTAATATGAGTTGGGGTTGGGTTCCTTGTAAAGAAAGAACCTCTTTAGTAGACTGTATCGATATTTTCACAATTAATAAATATAGAGTGTGGCGCATTTACCAAAAGGCTGAGTAGGCTGAAGCCTATTGCGGCGTTTTTTAGAGGTAGACGTACTTGGGGGCGGCAAAATACAATTGGTACTTAATAAGTAATTTTTGTGGATTTCGTCACCACAACATAGAGTTTTAATTTTCTTAACGATTAATTTTGACCAGTCTGTATTTATTAATTGTGAAAATAATAATACAGTCTGTTAAAGTAGTTCTTTCTCTACGAGAAATTCAACCCCAACTCATATTAAAGGCTTTTATTTAGAAGAAATTGATGGTTATGTAATGGGTTCCAAACGTCATTTTTGACAAAAAATTTAAAATAAGTCAAAAACCGGTTGGACTTAGGTATAGAACATTAAACATAAATTATATTTAGAATTTTAAGAAGAATAAATAATATATAGGGTGTTTCATTTAAAATAAGGAAGATGATAATAACTTCCAGTATAATCGGAAGTGGTAGAGCTGTCAAAATATTTTAGTTGTATGTTCCCCACTAACTTTATAATGTTACCAAAATTTCAAAATTTTCCAAAGCGTAATTTTCGAGAAATCGATCGCGTCAGTTCCTGGTGGGACACCCTGTATAGGTAAGTGCTATGAGAGCAGGGAGAGTTTTCGCATATTTTTTACTTTTAAGTCACTTCCGGTTTAACCGGAAATGACACCAATTTTATATTTTTTAATGAAACACCCTGTATATTTTTATTTTTTTAATTCCTGAGATATTTCTAAATCAGAATATGGCATTTTATGTTTTTAAGCTTTCTTGATTTTTTACAGTAATTTTTTATTTTGTATCGGGGTGGCCGGGATAAGACGCAAATAAATCTAAGAATTCCAGGGGATGTCGTAAAGATAAAGTTTTAGTGACTAGTATGAAAGGTAAGAAGAAAACAAGTAGGCAAATTGATATTTTCATGTCTATTTATTATTTTTTAAAGGCAACCAATTATTAAAATCTAACAGCACCAACTTATTTGCGATCGGACTAAAAATAAAGGGGTCAACTTTTTTGTCCCAGTTTTAAAATTTTCATATTTTTATGAACTTTGTTTTTTGTAATATTTACTTATTTTTAATAATAGGTCATTACTTTATTAACTGTAATCTGCAATGAGCAGAGCACTTTAATCAGTTTCAAAAATAAAACCAGAAAAATCCTCATTAGGTACGTCTCATGTACACAAGTTCGAATCCAAAACAACCAGGATCAAAATGCAGGGTCACTACCAACAGAGCTAACTAACTTGTCAATCATTAAGTCATATTACCATATCCCAAGGATAATTAAATTGTCCTACGGACAACTTTTTAGTTATACGAGTGACTGATACTTCAAGAGACTGGTTGTCCGACGGACATTTTAAAAACTTTTAAAATTTTAAACTGTCTGATAGAATATAGTTAATTTTTATTTTTTTATGCTTACAGTAAAGTTTAAATCAAATACTATCCAAAACACCAAAATTTAATAATAGTTTTCTTCAGTTATTCAGGTGACTGGTTTTCCAAGAGACTGATTGTCCGACGGACATTTTTTGAATTTTTTAAACCTTAAACTGTCTGATAGAATATATTTTATTTCTGGCATTTTTTTAGCTCACAGTAATAGTTAGATTAAATGCGACCTTAAACACCAAAACTTATTAAAAATATTAATTATTTACCTATTTCTGCTGGTGGTCCCACGGACACATATTAAAGCCAACCACTTTTTTTTGACAAAACACAAAGACAGTGTACATGCTACGCCATTTATATTTTGATTTTAAAAAATATCGTCCGACGGGCATACGGTGTGACGGAATTTTTCTGGAACCAAATATATTTTTTAAAAATGCCAAACAAAACAATTTAATAAAACATAGCATAACTTTTCTTAATAAGAAGTATACTCATATAATAATTTTTAAAATACAGTTATTTAAATACAACCGTTTTTTAGTAACATGGAGTTATAGATACTAGTGTTGCAAGGGGACTAAGAGTAAACTTATAAAACACGTCACTTCAAATCACATGAAGAACTAATAAAAAGCCATAAGTTAAATAAATAATAACAATTATAATTAGTTAATGATTTGTTTTAATTAAAATAAATAAAAAAGTTACTAAAAGAACCCTTGTATTTATATATACTTTCTGTTTTTACTAGATACATAGTGATTTTGATCTGGGACAAATAAAAGTTGATTCACCCAAAGACATTTATAAAGTATTATGGCCGCCTATATAACCATTGTTTTTTAGAGTTATTTAAGGAATTTAAAAATGTTAAAATATATAGGGTGATCCATTTAAAAATTCAAAATTAGAGCAATTACCGGGGCAACCGGAAGAGAGTAAACAGTCAAGTATATGCAAAAACTTCCCTACTCCCATACCATTTACCTATACCAAATCCCATTATGATATATCTAATACTCTAGCAGTGATGTCCTGTCTAATAAATTTTATACAGTATATTTGGAATAATATTTGTTATATTTTACATTTCCTTAACCTGCCACAAACATTCTTATTTTACCTCCACTGGTTGTGATATTTGTGATAAATTAGATTATTAGAATTGCTTTTTACGGGTGAATATTTATCAAAGTTTTTGCTTTTATTTTTAACCTTGGCCCACAGATTTACTACAATAATATATAATATTCTAAAAAAATGCAATGCAGAGATACAGGTAAATGCACATTTACAATGCACGTTTTCAACTCTCTGACTTACATAAATATAATGCTGGTATTATTCTAGTAACTTCATTTGTATGTTTTTGAATAAAGAGCTACGAAATTTGCATTTAAGGGGCTGCGTTCAAGATTAGAGTCGATCACGGCTTATCTGCTTTGGCTAGAAATCCTTCAGTAGGCTGTATTCACTAAGAATGATATTTGAATGCAACGATATTTTGTTTGGACTGTTCATTCTGTTTTTTCCTGAGCGCTCAGTCCGTTCTGTTCGTTCGGGCTAAAATGTTTAAGTCTGGATCCACCTTTAAATAAACAAAATAAAACCAGTTTTTTTCTATTACCATTTCTCATAAATTTGTAAGTATTATTTGTAGAGACAATTTAAAAATGAATAATAGTTTAGTTAATAAGTTATGTACAATATAAATCGCAAGCTGTAATAAGCGTGTCTTTTGAACACTTTATATTTTAAAGGCATATACCGGGTGTCAACAAATTTATCATACAAGCCATATTTTCTAGAGTATTGGATATTAGGGTGGAACGAATAACTATTTTTTTTCAAATCATTTTCGGACAGTCTTTAAAATGTGTTTCTGGGTGTACAAAAACTCGTGGTAAAATCTGAACTTTTTAACTTTTTATCTTCAGGTTCCATGGCTCTGAAATTTGCTAAATATCTTAATTTATTTGATTTTGAAAGTAAATTTAAATCTAAGAAAACATGTTTTACATGTTAGTAATGATGTTAAAAAGATATTTTTAAAACAATACTACTTAATTTGTATGCCTGAAGGTTTCTTTAACCATTTAAAAACTGCCCGCCTATAGCTAATTTCCGACAAAATATAGCGCGCTGGTATTAATGGCATTTGGAAACGTTTGGCGAAACCTACTTTATTAGAGGAAATTAGAATAGTGTTTAAAAACAATCCATCATAAACAATAAATTAAACGCAGATCAGAAGAGCTCAAGTATATCAACGCAAGGCTTGCACGACTGTATCAGCTAAATGCAGATACTGGAAGTATTTTTGGTCGTTAAAAATATTGTACCATTATTCGCCATAAAGGTGTTACACCTGGGTGGCCATGATTGGGCTCAAATTAATCTAGGGACCCCAGGTGATGTTAGACAAATACAATTGCAAAGTTTTAGAAACTAGCATAAAAGATAGAAATAAAACAATTTGGCAAATTGACATTTTTATGTCTAAACATGATTTTTCAAATGACCCTTTTAGACGAGCACTTTTCGAAAAAATATTTTTTGGAAAATCTAACGATGCCAATTTATTTGCGATCGGATTGAAAATAAGGACATAAATAAAGGACCATGACCACCTGGATGCAACGATCACTTTAAAAATATAAAGCTCCTATTAGAAATTGTCTCAAGGGTCCAACAATGTTAAAATGTACTGGGTTTTCCATTTAAAATTTTAGAACTGAAGTCATTTTCGGTTAAACCGGAAGTAACCAAAAAGTAAGAAATATAACTCTCTCTTTTGATACCACCTACTTATATCAAGTCTTATTTTGATATGTCTTATACTCTAGAACTTACGGTTTGTCAAAACCAATTTAAAAATTAAATTTAGAATATGAAACATATTCGGGGTGTCCAGAAAGGTATGGTCATAAATGAAAGGGGGGATAGAGTGATTCAAATACTTCACATAAAAAAGTACTGCCGCGCTTCGTTAGAAAGTTAAAGTTATTGGCCTTTAAAGTTAGAAATTAAAAAAAAAACTTTTTCAAACATAACTTTTTGATAGAGGTAACAAATTTGACATGTTGATTTGACAGTTAAGGTACTTTATCTTTTTTCAACTAAAAGGCGTACTCTATTTCTTTCGTTGTTAAAGAAATATGAAAGAAATTATTAGAATTTTAAATAACTGATAAGGGCCAAATAATTTTCTTTTTTAAAAAATATCAAATGTTTGAACTTTTTAAAAATCTGTTAAATTTGGTTTTTGAAAGCCATTGGATTTACAAGTTATGCAGAATAAAATTAAGCATTATATATTACCATAGCCTGAAGTTCTTTTTGACCGGATATGGAGCTCCTGGGAAATCTACGTTTTTTAACAATTTCTTTTTGTTCATTGTTAGTTGTTTTTATTAATTTTATGTTGTCAAAATTTAAATGACTTAACTTTTTTCCTAATGACTTTTCCTTACGAGCAATGCTCGTAAAGTTATAGGTCAGTATGGAGGTCACTAGGAAACTCTAATTTTTCTTAACAGTTTCTTTTTGTTTATTGATTTTTTGTTACAAGCGTGGTACATTTTATTAATTTTATGTTGTGAGAATTTTAATACCTAAACTTTTTCCGCTATTAAGTGTTCCACCAACACTTAAACTATGCATTTTTTTAAGAGTATATGTATAGGCCAGTAAAGTACCAACAAAGCAAAAACAATGCGTGATCTTGTTTACATTCCGGCATTCTTTGTCTAATCTCTACCTGATAGTTGCGTAAGACATTTTCACACATTGACTGTATTCTTATTTTATTTGGCGAAATGTATATAATTTTCCATAAACAAACCTATTTTACTCTATTAAGGGCACTGTAAAAAGTATTGTTTGTTAAAAAAATCACTAATTTTTTATCAAATTAGCAGGTTAAGACAGTTTATTCTTAACCTGCTAAAAATCTCTTGACTTGCTTTTGGTACAAATTAACAGAGAAATATGATAAGAATAATAAAGCACCAAAGATATTAAATATGTGATAAATTATAAAATTGGGAACGCAGCACTGTAGTAGGACTAATAGGAGAAATTTGCATTTCACCGTAAATATATTAGCATAAAACTATAAAGACCTATTGTTGCGGTGCTGTGTCCATTCGCTGGGAGACAAAAATTTGCTGAATATGCGAAAAGCTAAATATTATACCTTAGTAAGTTCGCTCGTGTGTGTCACATTTTTAGTATTTTAACTAGATTGCAAATTGAGTATTTTAACTTCTTTATTAAAGTTGCTAGCACGTGTTAATTATGGTAATGAATTAATAATTAATAGAAAGAAACATAAAAAGCTTAAAATATGCATGCAAATCATGAAATATGCACGAAAAGTGGCAAAATATGCACAAATGATTGGTTTAAGGAAAAATCTTTACATTGTAATTAATTTTAGTGTTAAATTTACACGTTTTTTTTTATAAACAAGGGTAAGTTCATTAAGTGACCACAAATAAATTTAATTGTTTGGCCAAAAAGTTAAAGACCAAAAAAATAAAAAGATTTACAGATAAAAAACCATCGGTTACTCATGTTTTTTTTATGCATAGGCATATTTTTTTTTATTCCGGATGAATAATCCACACTCAAAAAATATTTAAAATGTGTGAATATTATGCATCATAACCATATTTTACTGAAAATATGCTACTACCCCCAAAAATAACGAAAATATGCAATATGTAAAGATCCTAATAACAAAAATATTTTTACATTAAAAGCAAAGGTCTGAGGTGGCACAATCGCGTTTTTGAAAGGTGCCGTGAAATGCAACATTGCATGAGTGTTGGCAGGGGAGTGTAAGGGCGTGCAGTTGCACCCATTGACTTTTGGATAGTGACACAAAACGTATAGAAAAGTAGGTTTTTATAGAGAAAAAATTTTTTTGCTGTTTTGCACCCCTGGCTTTTGTATCTGTGCTGCGCGGTATAGCAATAGAAGAGGAAATCTATAGAAAAAGTAAAGGGTTTACCAATAGAAGCATCAGAACTTTAAAATATTACTGTAGCAACATTGCTTAGAATTATGTCACCAAACTGTCATAGTCGTGCTCAGTAGTGTCTGTCAAGTTATAATGAAGAGATACATGATTCCCCAAATAATAGAAATTATTAAAAATGTTATTATTAAAATTTATTAAAAATAATATCATGAGAGAAAATATTTTGCTGGCAAAATATTTCGATTGTATGAAAGTCTGTGGCTTCGCAATTTGATGAATGACATTTATAACATACTACGAGCCGTCAGAAAACACAGTGTTTCCTTTTTAGTACATTTCAATTAAATTTCAATCTCCTTAATTAACACATAGAATTAAAAAGCCTAATCCTATCCAGCATACACTCCACTAAAATTTTAAGATCTTACACCCATTCTGAGGGATATAATATTCTTGCTAGTAATTTCATGAGCACCCGGTATATAAATTACCTTCAATTTTAATTGTGTTTTGTTTTCTTAAATATTGTTTGACGAGAAGCATGTAATATTATTTTTTCTAATGCAAAAATAATTTTATATTGTGTTTTGCTTGATTTTAGTAAGAGTAAAAAATAGTATAATTAATTAAAAAATAATAATGAAATTAATAATAGTTATATTATTTAAAAACAGCTTTTGATTACTTCATAAAGATATTAATAAATAATAACAAGCTAATAAAAAAAAACAACTTTATTACATTTATCTGCACTAATTTCCCGTGACCTAAATAATAAATCGTATGCACAAAAATTTTAAATTTTTATTTTGAACTGTAAAAACTAAAAGCCCACGATGCGATGCAGCGATAACTGATGCCAAGGCAAACAAATCAACTACAATATTTAGTTTCTGGATTTGATCGTTACTTTTACTCTGGCATCAATCATGTCAGTAATTGTTGCTGTCAGGAGATTTCTATCTATACAGGGTTATTTTTAAGGTAAAATTTTTCTTTGAACACTGTATGGAATTCAAGAAAATAAGAACATTTTACAGATAAAATTATGGCCAAAAATGTTTCGTATCCGGGGTACAGGGAGATAAAGTTTCAAGAAAAATGCGCTTTCTAGAAGGAGAAAGTTGGTGGAAGCTTAGCGATTCTTGCGACTTTATAAAAAAAGGATTTTGTGCCTTTAAAAAAAATTAAATAAAATACTATCTACCCCCAAAAGCCATAAATACTGCTGCAAGACTTTATTATTTGTGTTTTGTTAATAATGTTATTCTTTACAAAAGGTCAGTTTAATTAAAAGTCTAAAGATATACAGAACGAAGCACAAACATTGGAAACTGCTTAAACATAATAAACACTTGTTTAAACAAACAATAACAATGTTTATGTTACATGGCGATTTTTCAATGCACAATAATAATAATAAGATATTTGCTTTATTAGATAGATTTTTTTAAATACCAGAGTATTGCTAAATATCCTTGCAATAAACTTGAAGTTGGCGATCAGATAAAAAAAAATGTAAATTTTGCAAAGTTTCAAAAATACCTTTGTTTATTTAAAATAAGTAAGTTATATCTACTTTAAAAAACGAATTAATCGAAATTACAAAAAATATGTATTATAAAAGGGGTATTAAAAATTATACAAAAATATTAAAATCTTAAATAGAAGGCGTGACGTGTTATTAAAGCATATTATATTTTTTATTGGAATTAACTTTTTAATTTAACATTATGCTGTTTTTTTAACGAGGGTACTTTATTTTTAACCCATTTTCAGATTTTTTGGTTTACCCTGTATATCCTTGAATTTTTAATAAAACTGACCACTGCTAATATAGTTTGAGATCATTTAGAAACTTTTTATAAAAAATAATTTTCTGAGATTGTAAATAAAAAAGTGTTTCATTTTTTGCACAGTTAATGTATCACAGTGAATACGTGACTAACGTATGATCCACGATAATATTCAATACAGCTGACTAATATTCTTTTGTTTAAAATCATTAAATGATAAAATTAAAGTCATAATAAAAAAAATGATTTTTTTGCAAATAGAATAAACGTCATTGGAAAAATATAGGTACGCCACTAAATTTAACGTAAAAATTCCTAAAACTTTTCTATTTAAACTCTTTGCCTATCTCTAATATCAAGCAAATTACAAGTGCCCGGCCCAATTGAAAAAAATTGAAAGACACTCTGTATCTCCAAAACGAATTAAGTTAGTAACCATTAAATTTGCTTTAAATATCAAAAAAGCAATAAGATTTGTGCTATTTCTTTTAAATTTCATCATACCTTGCTGGATCACCAAAAAGTGCTACCCTGTACAATCTCCATTTTTTTAACAGAACAGTGAGATAAATGTTCCAATAGTTGTATTTTTTTAGCGCTAAATCACTTTTAAGGCCGGGATTACATTTATAACGTAGTGTTCAAACTGCATTACATTTAATGTATATGTAGGTTCCTTGTTGCTTTTATACAGGGTGTTTAAAAGTTACATATAACGAGAGACCGGAGTATATGCATTTGCATATTTTAGCCACTTTTATGGGTAATAGCATATTTTGTAGTAAAATATGGAGATGATGCATATTATTGATAACATTTTCAATATTTTTAGAGCGCAGTTGGTGGCTCGAGGAAGGTCAGAACAAAAAAACATACGGTAATATTATAATAATAAATATACATAATCATCAAGAAAGCATGAGTACCCCATGGTTTGATACCTGAACACCTTTTGTTTTATTCTTTAGTTTTGATGTAAGTTTTTTTGTTACTTAAAGAACTTTCTCCCGCTAAAAATGCTGGAATTAATTAAAATATAAATATTTTCCCTGTTATTGAATGTTGCATATTCTGTCACTTTTCATGTATATTTTATGACGTTTTCATGCATTTTTTCAAGCTTTTTTATTGCATATAATCCGGTCCCTAGATGTAAAATAAAATTTAACTATTTTGGAGATTTAGATAGTTTTAGCCCCATTAACTTATGTTTTAGTTAACTTGTAGGTACCTATAAAATGTTGGTTTTTAACAGGATTTTTATAAAACCTAATTTATATGTTTTAAAAAAGGTTTGCAAAATATTTATTTAATAATGGGTCAGCGCCACCCTCTAAATAAAAAAATACCATTAATTCATTATACTACACTTTTACTCTTTCGTAATAATAAAAATCTTATTAAGAGCCAAAAGATTTTAAAATAAGAAGCGAACAATTTGCCAATAAAAACAAATCGTTTAGAAATTCTGTATATTTCATGATGATTTTTACTCATGTCATCAGTCACGTTAGTTTCTTTGATTACCGACACCTATTTGTTTTTGTTTGGTACACGTCTTTTTTACAAAACTAAATGTAGGTGTTTTGACAAGTGAGGTGGCTAGTTTTAAAGTATACAATCTCCAAAATAAGATTATTATGGTATAGTTAATAGAAAAATGAACAAAGAACATTATACATTAAATGTAATGCACTCTTTCTTAAGTTTAAACACTTTCTCATGGATGTAGCCATGGGCTTTAAAATAGTCCGACCAAAACTGGTTTTCCGGCCTTAACTTTAGATTGCAATTCGCCGATACGATGAACTCCAAAATCATACCATAATCTTTGGGTGAGTCCATTTCATGAGCTTCAGGGGAGGTTAACTAATTCTGGACCAAAGTCGGAAGGAATGACGGGAATTATGCAGAAATGCCATAACATATCTATAGTGTGTTCCAGGATAGGTGTTACAAGAGGACAAATGGACCAAAATTTTGAATTTTAAAACAAAATTTTGAAAAACTGGTCGCATGGTCCAAAACCAACGAAAACAAAATTTAACTTCAATTGGTATTATACAGGGGAGCTATAACTAAAAATACACTTTTTTACTTTAATTTTTTTCCTTTAAATTTTGGCATAAAGTTTGAGTTCCTTACAACATTTACTTAAATTATTTTTTTAAAAATTTTGTATTTATTAGTCTTGGACCATGCGACTGGTTTTTCCTAAAAGACGTTTAAAAATTTCAAAATTTTTGGTCCATTTGCCCTCTTATAACATCTATCCTGTGACACTGTATAAATAAAGCATTAAGTAAAAAAACATAGTTTTGGGGGTCCATTTCCGCTCGCCCCCACGCCCGCCCTTCGCCTGCTCCTAAAAATGAACAAAAAATAACAAGTTTTTTTATCTTTGGACAAACCACGAAGGCTAAAAGCCTAAATACTAACGTACCGTGGGTGTCTTAAGCGAGGTAAGAGGGAGTTTGTTGACATGGGACTTAAATACTTGAAGATTTGGGGGAAGGAAAGACCTCCGCGGGCAGCAGGTCCCACAATCTAGAAACTCCTGGGATAAAAGAACAAACAAAGTGAGAAGTTCGGGGCCTGTCCAGTTGGACAGTATAGGGATGCATACGCGCGGAACCACGAGTTTCTCTGTTTGGAACCGTGAGTGGAGGAACTATACTCGACAATTCTTCAAAGCAAAAGCCATGGAAGTACCTATAAAAAAGCGATAAATCCCCCACAGCCCGACGATGGGCAAGAGAGGGAAGCCTTTCTGTAAGTGAGGGATCATTAATGAGACGAATAGCTCTTCTTTGAATAGAATCAAGAATGCTTAGGGTCGTGGGGGACGCCATGCCCCAGATATGAGAACAATATTCCAAAGGAGGTCGGATTTGGGACACATATAAAGTGTATAAATTAGAAGAGGAAAAATACTTTTGGCTCGAAAGAGAAATCCAAGCTTTTTTGAAGCTGCCGTGGCTATAGATACAATGTGTTTATACCAGTTAAGGTTACTTTCAAATGTGACGCCCACAGAGATTGAAGGTGTCTTTGCTCTGTAAAACTTGGCTGCTCATAAGTAGAGGATGAGTATTTGATAACTCTTTTCGCAACAAGGAACATGATTGTGTTTTGGATGCATTAAAAAGAAGGAGATTTTTGACGCCCCAATCCAACATTAAATTAAGATCCTGCGAAACAGATATCTGCATCGCTCTGCGTTTGTTTTCCAAGTCAGGTTTAGTTTGAGTTTACTGGCAAACTGTTAAAATAAACTTGATTTTTAAGTACATTTTAATTCAATTTTAATTTCCTTAATTAATTTCAAAACTTTTTGGTAAACATAAAAAAAAATACAATTTAGTTACTTCCGTTCTTTAAAAAATGGCCCTCTGAACTACGTGTGTGGATATTCGGTATTAGAATTATTAGACTATCGCATTACTAAAAATATTGGTATTTGCGTTGTAAACGCCTATATTTGCGTACCTCTGGAACGGTGCGCGTATATTCAAATGGCGTTTATACCTAGGTACCTACTACTAAAAATATAATATTTATTACTTGATGGCAAATACCATTTTATTATGGCAACAATCCCAAACAGCCCAGGAAATTAGGCAGGTGCGGTAACAAGATTGTTTTTATGTAACGTCTGCTCTCTTGATTAAATCCAATAAGAAAAGCTTGCTAGAACTGGTTGGAAGGGCTTTCTTATGAGGTGATCGCTCTTTGGTTGCGTGTTCATTTAAGGCAGATTTATGGACACAATGCCTCTGACGGCGTTCTTATAATTGCTTATTATACTTTATTACAATGACGAGTAAGAAAATATTTTCGGAAAAAAAAATGTACAAAGCTTATAATTGTCATTTTTAATTCAAAAGATACAAATATAAAGAGGGTCTACATAAAAAGAAATTATTATTATACTAAATTATATAAGTTTTTGGCTTTAACATATAAAATTTTATTCAGGGTGATTTCTAAGGTAATTTAATGAAAAAAAGTTAATACAAGGTTTAGGAACTCTACTGACAAACTTCAAGGGCTTTTTCTAAACTTTTTATAAACAAAAGTGCATTTCTTTAATGCCCCTCCCCTATTTGTGGTTTAAATGAATTAATTTGGAAAATTTAAACTTTAGGGTATGAAATTAATGTGTGAATACTATAATTTAAAGTGACATTGACAGATAACCATTTCAATGTGGCCGCTGGGCGCCATCTTGGGAAAAAAATCAAATGGAAAAAGGGGTCTTGTGGCACATCACTTTAAAGTTCCTGGCGAGTACTTTATAACCCTAGAATATAAAGTTAATATCTTCATCTGCTACAAAATGATGGTACTTTAAAAATGACCTAAATACCCGATTTGGATGGTGATATCTCTGAAATTAAAACAATGATTTTACACCTAATAATCTAATGGTACATCCACACATAAGTATAACCAAATTTTAAAAGTTAGAGGACAATTTACAAGAATTTGGCTCTCTCACAAAACCACACATTTTTTTACTGTGTTCATACTTTTAAAAAGTGTATTAAGGTTGGTATAAATCCTAAAAAATGTCTTAATTATTACATTTAATTATTATTTTAAAAATTATTGTAAAAAACAGGGTATGCTTAAAAACAAATATTAAAATTAAAATATTTAAAAAAACTACAGAAGGTAATGATACGATGTTATATATATATATATATATATATATATATATATATATATATATATATTTTTATTGTAGTGATAAGGGCTATTATTTAGTAATAAAATATACAGGGTATTTTATAATAAAAACTACAAGTTGCCATCGTAACTTTTTAACGCAGTCCTGTATAAAAATTAAATTCTTTCTGTAGAATTTAAGTAAGAAGTTTTACAAAAATAGTCTTTACTTCTTTTATTAAAGATTATTTCGTGTAAAATCAAAAACGCCAATTTTTAATTTTCCCTCGTATCTCTTCGATAAATAATTTTATTAAAATTCTTACTACGCCCTTTTTAGTTTTTCAAAATCTAGCCCATAACACCTACATTGGTTTTTAATAACTCCAGTAATAACTAAGATAGTCCATAAAAACGCCCAATCATGACTAACTTGATACGTTTCTAAATACAAAGTGTTTTTTAAATGTCAATTTATCCAGGCAATTGTAACTTGCTTTATAATAGAGATAAAAAAACTGTAAATAGGAAAGTTTTGGAAATTTTTACGAAAAATTTAGTAAAGTCCCTATATTTTTTCAATTAAGTTTTACTTTAAAGTTATTGCAAAAAGTTGTTTTGTTTTTAAATGGAACACCCTGTATATTTTATCATCAGGTAAAAGTCTTCTTAAAAGCTGTAAAAGATGCTACTTTTTATATGCATATATTTTTATAGTTTTGGAAATATGGCCATCATCAGGATATATTAAACTCTAATAGTTTTGGAAATAAGACCATCTAAATTTAAACAATTGTAGATATAATTTTTATTAAACCTACAAGATTTCAAACCTTATATTTTCGAAACCACTGAAGAAAATCATAATAAATGTGGTATTTTCTAAAATGTCCTTTTAAAGGTGCAATATACAGTGTGTACTATTTAAGAAATACAATTTTATTATCGCATTTCCTAAATATTACATATCTTCTCGTTCCAATTACCTTTGGGTCTTGGGGGCATGGTCGTTTGGGATTGATTTTGAGAGCTGTGCCAATTGGGACTTTTAATTAGCATACTAAGAGCTGCCTCTGTGCAAAAAATGCAGATATATCCCTAAACACTGTAACATACCTCAGGGCCTATTTCTAAATTTTGGGGGGCGTGGACGGTCGGGGGTTAATTCTTGGCGAATTTAGAATTTATAACTTTTGTGCGGAGTCTTTTGGAAATTTACTAAAGTTGACACGCTACCTATATTGCAACTTATATAAATAGGGCATTTTATTCAAAGGGTCAAAAATATTACATGTTGGGCAAAACTATATAATCTGGAAACAATGATATCACTGTTTAATTTTACTTGCCCAGAGACCACGAAGTACCAAAATTTTAAATATAGACTAAGCGTTTTTAGAGATAATTGAGAACAACTAAATTTTGGGCTAAAATGTGGTGTCTGTACTTAAAAAAACTTGTTTAATAACTACCCTAAAAATAGTAATACATTATTTCGTAGTACTTTTTTCTTCTAAATCAATATAAACAATTTAAAAAGAAGTTAATCTGCCGCCCTAGGCTCCAATCCAACACTGGCTGTTATCTAGTTAAAGTGATTAAGCCATGGCACAAAGATGTTCTATTCATTATACCTTGATTCCTTATTCGTGATAGCAGAGTGTATTCAAAACAGCAAAAAACAAAAATGCTTTTTTTTACATGAAATCCATGCCTATAAAATAAAAGTAGGTGAAAATTCAATGGGAATTAAAAAAAAATTGATTCTAAAAGAAGCAATGGGACACCATATTTTTCCTTAAATTTATGATTTTAAATCCCGCTAGAACGCTATGAAAAAATAAAAAACATGCTTGAGTCTACTAAAACAAAGGAAATCAAGTTAAATTGAGCAATCCAGAGAAATAAAATAATGCTTTTTAACTTTCACAAAAAAAAATATATTTTTTTTAATGGCGGAATAAAATTTTTAAAAATGCATGCTTTAAACTGTTGTTGGTCTTTTGTAATCTAATCCCACTTTTCGTCATCTCATCTCAGTTCTTTACATTTCCCCTTAATACCTCTCTTTACATGACATATGTCAAAATTGATGTTTAAGATATCAGATATGCAGTGGCAATTGTAAAAAAATAAAACTTTGTTTTATTAAAAAAAAGTTTTATATGTTGTGAACTTTAAGGCCGGTCGCGTATAAAAGTATGTTGCCTCAATATAAAGATAACAAAATAATTTTATCTTTATTTTAAGCTTCAGTTTTAAAAGGCATATTATTTAACATTTTACTGCATTAAGTGAACATTATTGGGAAAAACGTGTCATCACTTTGAAATAAATATCAAACAAATATCATAAAACTAGAGTGCGAAAATGTTTGAACATTTATTATGTGCAAAAGCAAAGTATAATGTGTTACTATTATTAGGTTGGCAAAATAAATTTTAGTATTTTGCGGTAAATTAGGAAAAATCGAAAAGTATTTATTTAAAAATTACTTTTATGGTGGTAGTACCGCGTTGTCTAAAAGGTGCTATAAAATGCAAATATTACATATTTGCTTCGAAAACGTTGACGGAACAGAAAAAAGATAGGTTAAATTATAACCCGACACCCACGGCAGAGTTGGGTCGTATTCGAATACTCAGTATTCTGAATAGTATTCAGAATACATTTTGCCGGTATTTGAATAGTATTTTCGTTTGTAATATTCGAATCTTTTTTTCTAGTATTAGAATACCGGTTCCGGGTGTTCGGGAATACCGAGTATTCAGAATACTTTTTTCTTCCAAGTATTTAAATATTCGGTACTCGAATACTTTTTTCCGGTATTTGTATTCGTATTTAAATACTGATTTTCAGTATTCGACTCAACTTTGACCCCCGGTACGGTGGTATTTGAGTAAAAGTCTTCGTGAGCTGTCACAAACATAAAATGCTAATTTATGTAACACGTTCATAAAGTGATACTTTTTTTAAGAATGGGAAGTTAGACAGCACAAGCCGTTAGGCGAGTGCGGCAATCCCATGAGTAAAAAAGACACTTATGCATGTGTTACATACTATATTTTTTCCCGAACCGTATAAGAATTTTCAAAATACCATTTTATATATATTTTATTTATCTAAACTTATTAATTTTAATTTTTGCAGCACAGCCATTATATTGCAACAAAAAATCTTGGACATCTTATTTTTTAAGAGACAATTATCCTTTTCATAACTATGCATTTATTATTTAATTTTAGAAAATTGCATGTACTTACTTTTTGTAGAAATATTTATAAAACAGTAAAAATTCCTTTTGAATTTCTTAGTCATCCAAATCCATTATTACCAATAATTTTTGAAAGTTTCTAATAAATATATTTGCAAACTGTCAAATTTTAGAACTAGTAACACATGAACTAAAAGAAATTATAACGAAATCAAAGGTAACTTGACCGTTTGGTTCAGTTGATGTCGCGTTTACTGTTACATTGCATAAATTGCTATTTAAATCTATTGTAGTAAGCATTAAAACATAACACTAATTCAAAGTATGAAAAAAGCTTCGAAGTGTTTAAAAAAGTTACTTTTTAAATACTTTATGTAGTTTACTAGAATGGAGTACTTTAACTTCATCTTAACGATTAAAAAAATTTTTTTTTTTAAACGCGGTAAAAAAAAATGTACAAGTGTTCAGGTATTTTCTAGACTTATGTTCTTTAATAAAATTTTCGTAGGTATACCTTTAAGTTTTTATACTTTTAAAAAATATTTTGAATAGGTACTTTATAAATAAATTCTACCAGTGTCAACCATACCAGACCACAATATTTACTTTTGGATATTTTATCAATTTTTACAAATGTTAACGACGAAGCAAAAAATACATTTAATCCAATGGTATGGCAACAAAAATTTTTTATACCGGTACGTAATAAAATTTCATAAAAGGTTCCCTAATGTACCTACCCGTGACCAAATAGGCGGGCTGCGAGCTAGAAAAAAGTTTTGAGAAACTGGATCTGAACTGAACTTAAAAAGTTAATGAAATCCTATAATGAAAATGATGCAGCAACTTTACTCGTATTACGGGTGATACAAAAAAGTACCATTCAAGAAATTTTAAAGAAAAATAACCACCTCTACAACCAACATTAGAAAATGGCGATATTAAGAAAAGGTTGGATTTCTGTTTGTGGCTAGTCAGTAAGATTTTAGGTAATAATGAGGAATTTCAAAAACTAATAAGGTTCCCAGATGAGTCCATGTTTACAAAAGAAACTGTAGCAACGCAACATAATTATTTCTTTAGAAAAGCAACCCGAATAATGTTTTAAAAAAGTAAAGGTGTTTGCGTAGTTTTGTACTATGTTATAATAGGACCGTATTTCTTTGAAAATACTTGTTACATAATTTCTTACCTAAATAGTTTAAATATATTTTTTCTGATCATTTGAAACAATTGCCATTAGATTATCACTTGTAATATCACTAGATCTAAATTTATTTCCGGAAATTTTTTCAAGGCTACGAATATTTTGTAAATTATTAGAATTTTCTTAAAATATTCGTGGCCGAAAAAAATTTCCCGGAATAATTTAAGCACGTGTGGTATTCGGTAAGAAAATTTCACACCAAGTTTGTGTTAAGTAATATTTTTTAAATTAATATTTGTAACTTTGACACGAGCTTTAAAATTTTACTATAAAATAAATATTTTTCATTTTACCAATTGTAGTTGCAAAAATAATTTTAAAGCCTATCATTGTTTATTCTTTTATATTATATATACCTTATATTACTACAGTTGGTAAAAATAGTTCATTCTAATTTTTTTAGACCCATACCTTGCTTTCGTTTGCTCTTTACTTATGTCTAGTACTTCAGTCTTATGATATTATTTTACTAACTCTAGTTGTATAAATTTTTTTCATTTAGGGTCTTAAAACCTTACATTATTTTATATTATGTTAGATCTGAAATACTACAACTGGTACAAAATAACATTTTCTTTAATCATGTATGTGAATGACAGACATGACGTTAAAAAAAAATTCAATGATTATGTCAAAAAATGTCCAGTATAATTCGCTCGAGGGTACACCAGGCAGGAGAAATAAATTTAAGATAAATACTTGTGTTGTCATGGTAATGCAACCAAAACTACACATTTGATTGGTCAAAAAACAGTGGTGTGGAATTTTGTGGTAATATGTACTTCCAGCAAGATGGATGCCCTGCCCATTTGCTAAAGCAGTGAAGGAGTGGCTTGATTTAAAATTTGGACAAAAATGGACCGGGCGAAATGGTCCAGTTTATGGCCTCCAAAAAGCATCGACCTTACGTTAGCGTATATGTATTTGTTGAGGGGCCTAAAATAGTTAGTTTGTGCAAATTCACAACCAAATGATAAAGACATTTTTAAAACAAAAAAAAAAAAAAATTGACAAGTTGTGGAAGCAATTTCCCTAGAAAAAGGGCAAAGCAGTTATGAATATCTTAAAGCCCAACTAGAAAAATGCGTTTTTTATGGTAAAGCAGTATTTAAATAATTCGTTAAATAATTTGTTGTTAAGCTTGGGCCTTTTAAATTTGGTATAATGTTAGGTATAAAGCCTTAAATAAATATGTATAATCAAGCATGGTGCTTATTTAGTGTATTTTTATTCTTTACTTCGTTGTTATTATTTGTAAAAATTATTAAAATATCTAAAAGTTGATATTTTGGTCTCGTTTGGTTGACACTGTCAGAATAAGTAGAGGAACTGCAGCATATTTGGGATACTGCAGGTAATTTGGAATACTTGGATATCGAAATAACTATTAGGGCCATATATGTTTTTTCATAAACATAACGTCGTAAGACACACTAAGCCACCGAGCATTTAAAACAGGACGCCATTTTGAGATTTCGGCTACTAGCCCCGATGAAATTAAAATACAGATTTGAAAACTTTTTGGTAAGTATGCAACCCATGATATTAAAGGATAATTGCACAGTAAAATAAGGCCAGGCACTAATAATACCGGCCTTATTTTGACATCTGAGCTTGCGCAGATGCATAGTAGGATAAGGACTCCCTTAAGAAGTATAGTGCCTGGCTTTATTTATGTCGGTTTTAGGTCGTTTTTAGAATTAAATATACTTAAAACCTTGCTTTTTCAAATGTACTTCTGTATTTGTGTTAAACAAAACCCTACAACACAAAACAATAAAGAAAAACTACTAAATTTTTTTCAATTTTTTTAGATTAATGGTACTGTCAACATACACAACTCTAAATTATGGGTACAAGCACTATTTAAATAAGGCCGGTATTAATAATTCCCACGCTTAATAAGGCAACTTGCAATAATTATCTAATATTTACTGCAATACGTAAAATATTTAGTGTAATTATTCAATCTGTTAAGTAACCTTTTTAGTTTATGATTTAACTTTGATTTTGTAAATGTTTCTAGAATTGAAAATTTTAAATGCCATTTTAGGTTAGGATGGTGTGTTGTTAATTTGAAATACTAAAGGTTGTATGTTTTTTAGTAATGATGAATTTGAGTTGGTGCTTGTTGTGTATTTAAATAAAAGCTGGTATGACTTTCGGTAATTTATATATACTGTATTTCAATAAATAAATCACATAAAATGCAAAGACTACTGACTACTGACATATTAACATTAGACTGACTTTTATACCGACAATCTATGATTTAAGCTAACTAATAAATATAATCTAAACTATAAAATATATTACAGTGCTCAAGAATATAAAAAGAAAAATAGGTGTAAAAAAAAGAAAATGGCCACTGCTGAAACATATTAGTTGCTAAGATAAAGTATTAGCAGTATGTTCATAAAAAATGTGAATATAATTTAAAATACACGGAATACTTTATTTCAAATTACCTGCACTTTAAGTCAATTGATATAATTGCTTGTTTGTGGTTCTTTTTGTTTCTTTATAAAGTTCCTGGATTTTGTTCTATTTGTTAGTGATAAATATTAAAATGTTTTAAATAGGAAATGTATTTTTATCAAGCCTCTTTCTTATTTAATTTTATTTTAAAAAGGCAAACTAGTATTTTAAATATGCTGCAGTTCCTCTACCTATTAAATGGTGATATTTAAAGGTATACAAAATTAAAGGCATATCTACGAAATTTGCAATGATATGCAAATTTAAAACGAGAAAATAATGACTAATTAAACCTAATGAAAACGAATATCCTAAAAGATATGATAAATTTAAACAATTTTTTAAGTAGCATTTTGTTGAAAACTTTTAAATAAGGGTACTCTATTCCTGTAAAAAAATACCTTTGGGAGACCCTGTATAATTTTTTTAAAAAATTAAGGATCGTATTCTTTTGGCAAGCAAAACAAAGTCTTCCCCTTCTTCATTTACCATCTCATTTGTTTTCAGTATTTCTGTACTTAGCCTGAGTACTCCCCCGCCCACTAGCCTCGAGGCACTGCCACGCCTAACACCATAGTAGCTACGTCACTGAAAGAAAACTTCTTGTATAAAAGTTTATTATTTTTTTATCTATTGTCTTTTGAGCATAACAAAGAAACAAATAAATATTAAGAAGTTAAGAAAAATGAAGAGGTAAACTTTTTTGAATAAAACACCCTGTGTAGAGCTTTAAAAAATACCACATTTAATATATCTATCTTAAATAGTTTTAGAAATATGGTTATTTAAATATGGATATAATTTTTATTATATCTACAGGTCTAAGCTGTTAGCACTAAGCTTAGTGCTGCAGGTCTGGAAGTTATATCTCTACTATTTTTTACATTTAAGTTGCCATATTTTTGGAAACTATAAAAGATATACCGGTACGTAATAAAATTTCATAAAAGGTTCCCTAATGTACCTACCCGTGACCAAATAGGCGGGCTGCGAGCTAGAAAAAAGTTTTGAGAAACTGGATCTGAACTGAACTTAAAAAAGTTAATGAAATCCTATAATGAAAATGATGCAGCAACTTTACTCGTATTACGGGTGATACAAAAAAGTACCATTCAAGAAATTTTAAAGCAAAATAACCACCTCTACAAACCGTATTTTAACCAAACATTAGAAAATGGCGATATTAAGAAAAGGTTGGATTTCTGTTTGTGGCTAGTCAGTAAGATTTTAGGTAATAATGAGGAATTTCAAAAACTAATAAGGTTCCCAGATGAGTCCATGTTTACAAGAGAAACTGTAGCAACGCAACATATAATTATTTCTTTAGAAAAGCAACCCGACGTTTATGTTTTAAAAAAGTAAAGGTGTTTGCGTAGTTTTTGTACTATGTTATAATAGGACCGTATTTCTTTGAAAATACTTGTTACAGAATTTCTTACCTAAATAGTTTAAATATATTTTTTTCTGATCATTTAAAAAATTGCCATTAGATTATCACTTGTAATATCACTAGATCTAAATTTATTTCCGGAAATTTTTTCAAGGCTACGAATATTTTGTAAATTATTAGAATTTTCTTAAAATATTCGTGGCCGAGAAAAATTTCCCGGAATAATTTAAGTACGTGTGGTATTCGGTAAGAAAATTTCACACCAAGTTTGTGTTAAGTAATATTTTTTAAATTAATATTTGTAACTTTGACACGAGCTTTAAAATTTTACTATAAAATAAATATTTTTCATTTTACCAATTGTAGTTGCAAAAAATTTTAAAGCCTATCATTGTTTATTCTTTTATATTATATATACCTTATATTACTACAGTTGGTAAAAATAGTTCATTCTAATTTTTTAGACCCATACCTTGCTTTCGTTTGCTCTTTACTTATGTCTAGTACTTCAGTCTTATGATATTATTTTACTAACTCTAGTTGTATAAATTTTTTTCATTTAGGGTCTTAAAACCTTACATTATTTTATATTATGTTAGATCTGAAATACTACAACTGGTACAAAATAACATTTTCTTTAATCATGTATGTGAATGACAGACATGACGTTAAAAAAATTCAATGATTATGTCAAAAAATGTCCAGTATAATTCGCTCGAGGGTACACCAGGCAGGAGAAATAAATTTAAGATAAATACTTGTGTTGTCATGGTAATGCAACCAAAACTACACATTTGATTGGTCAAAAAACAGTGGTGTGGAATTTTTGTGGTAATATGTACTTCCAGCAAGATGGATGCCCTGCCCATTTTGCTAAAGCAGTGAAGGAGTGGCTTGATTTAAAATTTGGACAAAAATGGACCGGGCGAAATGGTCCAGTTTATGGCCTCCAAAAAGCATCGACCTTACGTTAGCGTATATGTATTTGTTGAGGGGCCTAAAATAGTTAGTTGTGCAAATATGGTTATTTAAATATGGATATAATTTTTATTATATCTACAGGTCTAAGCTGTTAGCACTAAGCTTAGTGCTGCAGGTCTGGAAGTTATATCTCTACTATTTTTTACATTTAAGTTGCCATATTTTTGGAAACTATAAAAGATATATATCAAATGTGGTAGTTTTTAAGGTTGTTTAAAATAATGACATAATATTCGAGGTGTTCCTTTTAATAAGTTTACTTCTTCTTTTTTTTACTTTTAAATGTTAAATTTGTTTCTTTTGTTATACTCAAAAGATAATAGATAAAACACTCTAAAACTTTTGTATGGGAATTTTTTATCTATCTTTTTAAGTTATTCTTGTAAGTGGGTGGCAAAATATAAATAAAGACCCCTGTCCAAGTATTTCCTATACTTTATACAATGAAACAGATTTTTGCGTCCTAAAGATGATATAGACAGGAATAGAATTATTATTAAACTTAAAACAAAAATATAAAAAAATTAACGAAATAAATAAAAAACAAACTTACTAAAAAGCTTTTTTCTTTAATATGTAGTTTTGAAATCTTTTGACCATTTTTCTTTGATAGTTTGTTTGTAGAGGAGGTTTTTTTTGATTGGAAAAACAGGGTATTGGCTCGACGATAAAAGGTACAAAAAACTAAGATAAATGTCCCGTTCACTCATGACACAAATGCCATTCTATTTTCAGTAATTAAAATCTTAAAAGTAAAAAACATTTAATGTAAATATTAGTGGCAAACTTGTCACTAAACGGGCTATTTTAACTATAATTTTTTGGTTTTCTTGGGGTTTTTCTTTATTTAGGTTCAGGCGACCGGCCAGTTCATAGGGTTAGCTTGCTTTACCCCGGGACAAGGACCTAAGCGGTCCCAATCTTTCTAGATTAACTTTTGGCATATACTCAACAAAAATACCATTAAATAAATAAATCCACCCAACTAATTCACAGCATATCTTCAAATAATCTTATATACTTTTCAAACAATTCGCGCTGGTACTTAATTAAATCTCTTTAATTTTGAAAAATCCTTTTAAGAGCATATTTTTGATTTTTTCAATTTTCTAGACCAGAATACCCCCTTTTAATGCAATTTTGGACTCGGTTTGAAATCGAACTAGTGGCAAAATAGATGTAAATATTTATTAACTCTTTTAACCTAGTTTAAAAGAAAAAAAACACCTAAATCAAATTTTATTATTTCTTTCAAACAGGGGTGGTCATATCGACTTTCTGAGGGGGGCATGGGCCGAAGAGAAGTGTGTGAGGTGGCAAAAAACGAAAATTTTTAAAGGAGGTTCAAATATTTTAAAAAGCAAAAAAAAACAAGGTCCTCACTCTTTAATTCGATCATCGGCCTCACTCCTCGGACCAACCTTGGGGGACGGACCCTCAATAAATGCCCATATTTACCATTAGACATGTATGAGGCAATAAAATAGAAAGAATGTCACATCCAAGGGGGAGCCATGCCCCCCTATGACCACCCCTGGTCTGAGGTTGGTTTTCTTGTGTTTCTTAATTTCAGATCTTCACCAGGTATTCTTTATTTTAAAAATTAATATGCTATTTCAATCTTCGGTACTATAGACCTCTTTAATTTTCATAACACCCGGACTAGCCTCATATCTTATGAAACATGTATTGCTTATATTAATGCACATTTAAAGCACCTTGTGAAGCCATGGGTAATTTATGTGGGTAATAAGCATGGGTAATGTGCCATATAACTTGTTTAAAACAGGGGCGGTCATATCGACTTTCTGAGGGGGCCATAGGCCGACAAAAGTGTGTGAGGTGCAAACAATAAAAAAAAACCTTGGCGCCCCTAGAAAAAAACAAAATTTTCAAATTTTTTGAGAAGCAAAAAAAAGATTTTATTTTCTTTTTTCATTCTTTTTATTTATAACAATTACAAAAAACTCCCACGTATTTGAAAACCAAAAGAAGGTCCTTACGTCTCACTTTTCAATTCCATGATCACACTCACCCCTCGGACCAGCCTCGGGGGGCATATCATCATTAAAGGCCCATCATTCAATATGTATGAAATACAAAGGATGTGGCATTAAAGGGGGGACTTAGCCCCCATGCCCCCCTATGACCGCCCCTGCTTTCAAAGACTTTGGAGCAGTTACAATTTTAACACACTGTAAACCTTATTACCCTTAAAAACATTAACTTGTAAAATTTGCTTTACTTACAACTACATAAACTAGTTCTTATTCCCCAGCCCCAAATTAATTTTTCTTTAATAATTAATTTAAAACGCTCATCCACAATTCAGACTGTCGTCCGCTAGTCCACATTAAAGTGATTTGTAGTCTCCCAGGGCATTTTCCGCCATCTTTCATTTTATACGTAGAGCCACAGAGTGAAATTGCATTTAGACTTAAATTACATTAAATTAAAGCAATGGTATGTACTGACATGCAATAAATATTATTCTTATTAATACAAAAAACCAAGGGCTATTCTGATGATATTAAATATCAATTTTTAAATATACAGTGTGTCGCAGTGGCGAAGCGTGCTGAGGGCAGGGAGGGGCGGCTGCCCCCCTCCTCCCGCTTCTTCTGTTTAAGCGCCCCCTTAACCAGCGGCGCACCCATAATTTTTCCTGGGAGGGATTCAGCAAGTACAAATTTTATTAATAAATAAAACAAAAAAAGAATAATTCGATATAAATTTTAAGACAGCAATTCGTCTAATCAACGCTGCCAAAAAGATTTAATTTCCTTAAGAACTAACAAAACATTTTTGCAGTTAAAACTAAAGCTGAAGCTCCGGCAGGCAGGGTGGAACCACTAAAGATTTTGTCAAAAAACCTAAAAGAAAAACAAAAACTTTTTATGATGAAGTTCAAAGCGACTATTAACATGAAGATGCAGAACAAAAATTTATGATTACCATATTCTACGTAGCTTTGGATGGATACTCTTATTAAAACATTAGAAACACGGTTTAAAGATTTTATACAGATTTCTAAAAAAATTTACTGCTTATTTGTGAAAATGTACACCCAACAAGTAAAAATATTGATTGTATTATGAAACTGCTTAACTTTTATAAAAATGATTTATCGTTAGAAATCGCAGATGAATATAAATTGTTTTGCAGCTTCATGACCGAAGTTAAAAATGAAAATAAACTAAAAACAGAAGAAATATTACCATTTTTAATAACAAACCATTTGGAAAGCGTCTACCCAAATTTAATAAAATTATATACACTGAAAGGTCATTAAGTCGTTTACGCAAAATAAAGTCATATCAAAGGGCTACTATGGACGAACAGAGGCTACGATTTAGCCCTAATAAGCATCGAGTCAGATTATGCTCTTGATGTTGATTTTGACACAGATTTAGATAAAATGAGAAGTGTCAAGACCAGGCGTCTTTTGTTTTAAAAATATTTGTTTAATTTAAAACTGCGTTTTATTTTTAGTCTTATTTTATATTTAATTCTGCAAAAATATATTTTAAAAATCTTTTTTTTTACATTTTAAGTTTTTGAAGTGCGTTTTGTTTTAGTTAAGTCTTAATTGTATTTGTTTTTGCAGAAATATATTTTAAAAACTGTTTTTATTTTAATATTTATAAATTTTTAAAGTGCGTTTTGTTTTAGTTAAGTTGTATTTTATATTTGTTTTTGCAAAAATATATTTTAAAAATTGTTTATTTATATTTAAAAAATAGTGTTTTAATTAAAAAATTATAAAAAGATTAATCAAATTATGTAGTTTTCGTTTATAACGTGATATGATAACATTGATATCAAAGGAGTTTTAAATTATTTACATTTTTATTTGTACATAACTTATTTTAATGTACTTGTCTTGGTGCCAGCAAAAAATATTTATTAGTATACGGCTCTATGAAAAGTTAGGCCGCCTCAATAATGGTTCATCCCCCCGCCCTTTGACTCACGCTACGCCACTGCTAGGATAGATGTTCCATTTGGGACAAATGAACCAAAAATTTTTGAATTTTTAATCAGCATTTTGGGAAAATTGGTCGCATGGTCCAAAAGTAGAAATACAAAATTTTACTTTGATTGGGATTATAGAGGGCGAGTTAAGAAAAAAACTAAGGAGTAAAATACCTTTATATTTTTAATTATAACAAAATTGTATGTGTAGATCTTGTATGAAATTAAATTTTATGTTAAAATTTAAAGTTAAAGCATTAAAGTAAAAGACAGTTTTTCCAATTTTTTTACATAACGCATTAAAACTAAATTACTGGACAAAGAGGAGCAAAATTAAAATATATTGAAAATTTGGGTAAATTTCGCTTTGTCCTGTCTAGTATTTAAGTGCTGATGCAAAACATATATTACGTAAGAAAATTGTAAAAAAAATACTGTTTTAACTCTTAAATTATGCAAGAAATATTACCAGATAAAATAAGTGGTGCTTTGAAACATTGAAAAAGATTAGAAATAAGAAAAAGCTAACGAAACCCGCTCTGGAACCAAAACCACGATTCCAGGGTTAGTTCTGATTAGTTAGGACTCAATCAGGTCAGCAAAGGCAGATGAAAAGAAGAAAACAGGTTCTATAAACCATTAAGAATAAGTATAATATAAATTTTTCCAAACATAAATCCGAATTAAAAGTTTATTAATAGTGTCGAAGATGGAAGAGAAAACATAATTTTTTTAGCGATTGTAGAATAATATTATTTTAATGCTTAATAATTTTTGCAATGGATATTTGTATACATTTTTCTTTGGAAAAAATAAAAACATATCATTGTTAAACTATTTTTATAAAAGTAGTATATTTTATAGTAAAAAAACACATTGTATAACAAGGCATTATTAGTTGCTCACAAAAATTGCCCCACCTGAGCAAAAAGTCACCTGCCGCGCCTGATATCATGGTGTAATTAGTAATTTTCTGTATTGGGCAGTTAAAAAATACCCGACTTATGTTATTTCCTATGGGACACCATATATGTTTTTAAATATAATCTACTATTACGCTTTAATTGGGCGTTTACAAAATACATACTTAACAAGTTTTTATTATTATTATTTTTTTGACACACGGAACATTTACTTGTAGCCTGACTGCGTCAATTAAAGTGGGGCCGTATGAATTTTTAATCTACCGGAAATTTTAAACAATTTTTAAAAACATTTTGTACATTATTAAATCATACAACAAAAATTTTGACATAGCCTTTTACGTAAGGTTTAGTCCTGGGACAAAAAAGGTAAAAACAATAAGAGTATGTGATACGTGTGGCACATCCCGAAGAAAACCGTTTTAAACTGCAATTTTCTTATTGGATGATGGTTTGCCAAAATAGCGTATTAGCAAAATCTGTAAAGTTTTCGCCGGAATACACTTTTACCTTTTCTCGAAATCTTGGATCATGACAAGAAGTTATTAGTCCGCAGAAAAGTGGTTTGTATGTTATAAAAATGCTTTAAAAGTTTTTCGAAAAAGTTTTTTTTTAATATTAAAAATAGATCCTATTCTAAATTACCTATCTACTACCTAAATTAAAATAAAAGAGTACATGTTTTTAACACAAACATAAATATTTTTATTTTTAAGCAATTATGCCTAAATACAGTCTCACTCTAACAGATGCAAAAATAATGCTTCCACAAACTCCTAAGGCTAAAATATGACGATTTAACCCAACTTACTTTAGTTCAAATGTAGCCGATTTCGAAAATACAGGTTGTCAATACATATATAATTGTGTTAATAATAGATGTATATACTTTAAAAATTTAGCAAGATGGGGTTTTGGGAGGTAACAACTTTATTGTAAAGTCCAGAGGGCCAACACCTACAGTATTATGCAGGCTTTTAGGACAAAATATATTTTTTGGGACATTTTGTATTTAATTTTTACAATTTTTGATTTCTTTACATATTTTACCCAAAATAGGTAAACGTACCTAGTATGTATGTATATTTTTTCTTAGATATCTGGATTTAAATAATTCGCGTTCTTATATATCAACCTAAAGCTAAGCAATGCAATTGTCTGAGCCCCTCTCTGATAAAATTGGCGAGGCATGAAAAGAAAGGTAATCTTTTTCTTAAATTGGAAAATCAAAAAAAAAGGTTATATATATTGTCACACCCAGATTTGGGGTGGGTGTAACTAGAGACGTAGTTTTAAAATTGCAATTAAACACGAAAGTTAAACACAATGGCTCAAATTTATTAATAAAATATTAAAATTAGATACAAATATTTATACAGTTATTATTTTCAAGATCCATTTAGATGGATAGCATAATTTAATATAAAAAAATTATATACTTACATTATTTGATAAAGGACATCAGCTGCCGGAGGGACACATCATAGATTTTTTTTCAGGAAGTAACCTTCCCTTAGCCCGCACGCGTTGCTCGTTGACTTCGAATTGCCTTGTCTTGTGTTAAAACAACAAAGGTCTACACCGTTAAGCATTATTTTTTGTTTTGGGGGGCGGCAAAACACCAAGAACAGGCCAAAAATAGTCTATTTACAGGCCCACTTCCGCCGAAGAAGCCTATTCTATTCACACCACTTCCTGGGGTGGATTACCCCCATTGCCCCCTTCCTCCGTACGGCTTCTGCCCCAGGCAGTTGCCTTCTCTGCCTAACGGATAATTTGGCACTGTATACAAAGTATTTGAGAATAAGAGGTTATTCATTAAGACTGTAAAACCTTGGGTGATATTAAAAAAATGTTACAAAAAATCTTTTTTTGCAGCCTATGTCGTAAAAAATAAGATTAGCGTTGAAGTCGGGAGGTGGTCCAGGAGAAACCCCCAACCCCCCGTCCGAAGTTTCAAAATCCCCTCGGAGAAATTTAGTATAAATTCATAAAAAGGTATGAATGGAACCTTTAACCAACTTAATTAAACAGATAAAAAAAAGAAAAGTAAAGCGGTTTGTTTTAACGTGAAGACATTTTTTGCTCTTCAAAATTCTTAAGGGAAATAAATTTATTTTTGCTCACATGAAAAGCCCCCAGAAAACATGAAACTCCTCCCCGGTAAAAATGTCTGAGTTTAACACTAGCTAATGTAAGATAGGGAATAGGTGTATTTAAACTCTTCCCAAGTATATTTTTACATAAAATATCTTAAGAAATTTAAATAATTATCTAAAAGTTAAAAGACAAAAAAACTCCACTTAGATTAAGACAACAAGGGCGTCTCAGTGGGCACTAGAGCCAATATTATTAGGAGCAAAAAGTAAGCCATTGACTTTTTATGAAGTTTTTATACATTTTCTGGATTAACCAATAAAAGATACAACTTTTTAGTCTCATGTATTTTTTGGTATCTCGCTTTATTTTCGAGAAAAAGATTGAAAATACTTTAAGGCATTTTAAAAAGTAGTTCTAAAGAGCATAAAATAATATCAAAAATTAAAAAAATAAACAATTTTGACCTTAGTAAATTGGAAAAATTACCATTTTTGATGAAATAGTTGACTTTTTATTTATTTTTAGGCAATTTTTTTGAATTTTTGCTTATCATATTATGTTATTTATGGTTACTTTCTGAAATAAATTAATGTAGCCTTATAATTTTTTTCGAAAAGAAAGGTAGATACGAAAAAAATATTTGTAAAAAAATATTAAAACCTCATAAAAAGTCAGTGGCGTCCTTTTTTCACAAAATATTGGTTGTGGTGCCCACTGAGACGTCACTGGACCCAATCATTCTAATCTAGTCCAAGCTTTACAAGCGCCTTACTACATTTAATGAGTGTACCAAATTTTATCCAAATCGGTTAAAGGGTTTCCAAGATATTTAAAAGACACTGACTTTTTTGAAATCTTTAACGCCCTGTATCTCAGAATTGCAGCAAGTCCGGACATATGTTTATGGGAACTTTTTTTTATATAAAAAGACATAGAAAAGCACGTCCTTAAGTTTCGTACCGTAGTTAGGAAACACTCTGTATTACAAAAAAACACTTCTTTGTAGAGGTTAAACATCAAAGGGCATATAAATTAAAACGCCATTTTATTAAGAAAAGAATCTTTTGTCAAGCACTTTTGTCCGTTTTTACAACCCCTCTTAAAAAACAATAGTTTATCATGACAGTGTTCACATATACCGGGTCAGCCAAATTAAATATCTGCCATTAGTGACTTTATTTGTCAAAAGAAAAGTTAAAATTGATAAAATGGTAGCATTGCGCCCTTTAAAAGTAAAGAATAAAGGTACACATAGAACATTTAACTCATTTTTTACTAATGTCTTAAAAAAAAAAAAAAATCGGGAACCTTCAACCAACTTAATTAAACAGATAAAAAAAAAGAAAAGTAAAGCGGTTTGTTTTAACGTGAAGACATTTTTTTGCTCTTCAAAATTCTTAAGGGAAATAAATTTATTTTTGCTCACATGAAAAGCCCCCAGAAAACATGAAACTCCTCCCCGGTAAAAATGTCTGAGTTTAACACTAGCTAATGTAAGATAGGGAATAGGTGTATTTAAACTCTTCCCAAGTATATTTTTTACATAAAATATCTTAAGAAATTTAAATAATTATCTAAAAGTTAAAAGACAAAAAAACTCCACTTAGATTAAGACAACAAGGGCGTCTCAGTGGGCACTAGAGCCAATATTATTAGGAGCAAAAAGTAAGCCATTGACTTTTTATGAAGTTTTTATACATTTTCTGGATTAACCAATAAAAGATACAACTTTTTAGTCTCATGTATTTTTTGGTATCTCGCTTTATTTTCGAGAAAAAAGATTGAAAATACTTTAAGGCATTTTAAAAAGTAGTTCTAAAGAGCATAAAATAATATCAAAAATTAAAAAAATAAACAATTTTGACCTTAGTAAATTGGAAAAATTACCATTTTTGATGAAATAGTTGACTTTTATTTATTTTTAGGCAATTTTTTTTGAATTTTGCTTATCATATTATGTTATTTATGGTTACTTTCTGAAATAAATTAATGTAGCCTTATAATTTTTTTCGAAAAGAAAGGTAGATACGAAAAAAATATTTGTAA
>JACEGR010007400.1:0-49921 GCA_014170235.1 Listronotus bonariensis
GGTGCGTTCACGGCCTCGCGCGGTAATTTTGCATTAATAAAAAGTTTAATAGTAAAGGGCCTTGCAGGAAAAGTAAAAACATTTTTTTTGATCGTCAATTTTTTTTCAAGATATGACCTCGTGGATATGACTTTCGCAAAATGTATGTTGCTGACAAAATTCTGATCTTGCGCCGCCACTTTATGTGTTTAATAAAGTCTTCTTTCTTTTAACTTCTAGTTTATACTACGTCAGGACAAGATTTTTGTAGTTCATAGTTTATTCTAAACCCTTGATTTTGTACATCGGATGGTATTTCTGTGTTAGTGGCCATGGCTTTAAAGTTAACGTAAAATGGCCCAGGTGCATAACCTAAAATTTAAATTACTTTGTTATTTTAGATTAACCTTTTTTTCCGACATTATTAATGTGAATTTAAACAGGTAATATGGCTCATTACCCAAGCTGATGATCCACGGCCTACACAATGTGCTTTAAATGTGCATAAGTTGTATACAGGGTTTTCTAAGAATGTGTGGGCAATCTCTCAAATTTATATAGAATACATAAAAATAATCTGTCAACACCTCATAAACTTGTTTTCTAAAGCCCCTGCTTACAGAGATATGTCCTCTAAAAGGACGCCGCTGAAAATCGGTTTTTCTTAAATTACTTTTATAGTACATGGTGCCAACACTTGCACATTAGTCTTAATTATTTTTACTTTACACCCTGTATAACCAAAAAATTAAAATAATATTTTTGGGTTGTTTAAGCCTCCAGCAAAAAAACAAGGTACTCCTGTTAGATGTCGATATATTAAAGCGTTTTTGACTTAAACAAGTTTTTGTTAAGTGGGGACATCTAAAACATTAGGTTATTCTGTTGCAAATGGTACTAAAAAACTTATCAAAAAGATTTTTTTTAATTTTTACGAAACTTAAAAATAATGATGCAGAATTTTAAAGGATCCCATAAACTTTGATAATTAAAGCTAGAGAATGCATAAAATTAGAGAAAGCCTATGTAGAACCGAGAAACAAAATTATTAAATAAAACCCCATTAACCATAAAGTTGTTTTTCTCGAAAACGTACACTTTATCGATATTAACTAGGAGTACCTTTTCTAGCTAATAATTAAGGCTATTTAAAAATGCTATTTTAATTCCTTTATTATACAGGATGTCAAAGTAATTAGGATTATCGTGTAAGGGTTAGTCCGCCCCTGGCCACGTAACGAATGCAAATGTTTTACAAGAACACTATTTTAGGAAGATTTAACCAGTATTTATTCAATTAAACAATTATTATATTACGCCAAGTACTCGAAAAGTTATTCAGAATAAAATAAATAATAGTTTAAAAAAACTAAAAAAACACGCTTTTATATGCAACCGAACTTAAAATTAGAAAATAATTTTTCATTACAAAGAGTTTGTCACTTCAGAGTAAAAGCGTGGGGTGCATTTTACTATTTTTTCATAACTTTTCCCTCATAGATATTTGCAAATAGAATAATTATAACATTTAATATATTAAGCACCCCACGCTTTTATTCTGAAGTGACAAACTCTTTGTAATAAAAAATTATTTTCTAATTTTTAGTTCGGTTGCATATAAAAGCGTGTTTTTTTAGTTTTTTTAAACTATTATTTATTTTTCATTTTTTAGTTCGATATATCAATTAGTTTTTTAAAAATAAATGCTCCAGTTTATTCACTAAAAATTCCTTCGCCTTTTTGTCTAGAGACACAGAGGATCTGTAAAGAAATTTATTTATCCTGGCGGTCCTAATCAGGATAACGGGATACTGTTTTTAAATTATTGCATTGTCATCGGTCCTTAATACGTGTGCAAAGTTTCAAAGAAATTGAATCGCTGGAAGTTGCTAAAAATTAGGCTCAAAGATTCCGTTACATAGATAGATAGATAGATAGATAGATAGATAAATAGTTACAACCCAAGCTAATAAAAGCGTGTTAATAAAAAAAAAAGATTTTCAGTAACGTCCTTTAAGGGCACATATCTCTGTAAGGGGGGCTTTAAGAAAAAACTTTATAGGAACTTATCACATTATTTTCATGTGTTCTATATGAATCCAAGAGATTGTTCACATCTTCGTGAACACCCTGTATGTTTTCGACCACCTCGTTTTCTAAGCATGACTCTTTAGCCAAGGCCTTGATGTTTTAGTCATATATGAGTATAAAAATATTTAGGTACGTAAAATCAGCAAATAATTAAATCAGTCACATTCGATAAACATTTTTCTAAAGGCTATAGTGTTGCTTATGTCATGGCTGACAAATATTCTATCACAAATCAAGAACATTAAAATTATTGTTTTGATGTTAACAACCCCGTTGACATAGTAAGTTATTTTACACTTATTACATATACGTGTGTATATCAATTTACCCAAAAAGGACAATTTAGCAAACACGCTTAAATTTTAAGGGCTTAAAGACACCTATAATAATCATATTTATAAATAAACATAGCCCAATTTTTGTGCTACAGTTGAAAAATTACAACATTTGTAACAATACTTCGCAAAAATACATATATTCCAAATTGAATAGAATTATTTTGCGGCTGATGAATTTATTAATGTCATGCGAAAAAAATAGGGGCATCTTTTCTACGGCTTCTCTACGGTAATTTCAATACCTACTAACTGCAGTGATTATAACCGTATTTTTTATTGTCAACGGTTCAAAATTATCACATTTTTTTCGTTAAATGATGACGTCATTAACGTCGCTTGTTCAACTGTATTTGAAAACGGTCGAAGAACGCTTCAAAGAAGTGAGACCGCTTAAAAAGAGACAGATAACAAGTAAGCTGGCGGCTGTTATAGTTGGGGATGTAACAAAAACGAAAAACGATTTTTCATAGAATAAATGCAGAAAGAAAATATAATCAAGTACCTTAAAAATCAAGCAACTCGCGAGCTGAGTCAAGCAACAGTAAAAGTGAGGTTAAAAATGATCAGCTAATACATAGGTTTAAACCAAGTGGCGACACCAGGGGTGGGCGCGGTGTATCGAACGCCTAACCTAAATTTCTCTCGCCCAACCGTTCGCCCAACCTGCTAATTGAACGCAAAAAAGTCATGTTTAAAAAAACATTCCATTTATATAAATTTAGTCAGCTTATATTCAAGTAATCCGAATTATAGAATTCTTGGGTCGCAATATTAAAAATTACCAGTATGTTGCGCTCATTAGAAACGGATTTTATATGTGTAAAATTGTAATATAAAATAAAATGTACCTATTTAAAATTTTAATGACCAAATGTATATCATTTATTAACTAAATAAAATACAGTGATGATAAACTTAAGTTTTTGGGCCATTCGGCCGTCGTTGTAGATTTTGTTTCCTTGACGTTTTGCTAGCGCGAGTGATTGGCATCCTTAAAAGGTTCCTAGTAGACTTGCTACAGTGATGATATTAAAATACCACTTAATCTTTTAAATGTGACTTTTTTTTAAATAGAAATGGGAATCATGTAGAACCTTGTTTTAAAGGCTCATTAATTCTCTACTCAACGCCATTTTGTTTTTGAAAATCGGCCCAGCCGTTCCACACTTAGAGCCGTTTAAAATTTGGCTTAAATATCGTACAAACAGTGCGGGTTTAATGAAATTGGCTTGTAAGTCTAGAATGGCCTTGCCGATTTTCAAAAACAAAGTGGCGTTAAGTAGAAAATTCAAGGACCTTTAAAACGAGGTGCTAAATAACCTTCATTTCTAAAAACCGCAATTTATGTACAAATTGGAGCTAAACTTCAAACGCCTGTAACTCTAGAACGACTGGACCGATTTTTAAACATAAAATGGTAATGAATAGAAAATCAAAAGGCCTTTAAAGGACCACATGACCCCTCTTTCCATTTGAAAAAAATGCTAGTGCCTTCTAAACCAATATTATTTTTATGGCAAAAAGTAGTTTACACCCTTTTACCCAAATTTTACCCGATCTCGATAATTTGTTCCATTCAAAAAATAAGGTGGTGGGACTCTTTTAATATTCTTACTGTTTATATCACTAAAGAGGGTAGTAAGATATTTTTGGTTTACACAGCCTACTAAGCAAACAATTTTCATAAAAACCGTTTATTTTATCACGAATACGCAAAAAACAAATATTTGGATTTTTCTGTGGCCATTATGCTGGTATAACTTAACTTTTAAAATTGATCTTACACAAGCAATTTTGGACATCAACAGGCTTTACCCCCAATAATACCCCCTATGGTGAAAGAATCTTTAATAATTTAATGGGTTTTAACCTTCTTTAAGACTTACAATAAATACAACTTTTTAACTGATAGGGATGTGCAAACTTGAAATTTGATGCAAGAATGTTGCCACAGTTTTTTACCCAATTTGCGATGATTGCAGGTTGCAGGAGGTTTTTGTTTTCAGTTTATGGGACCTTAAAATAAGCTTTTAAAATATTTTTACTGAATTTTAAAACGCCTTGTATTCATATAATAACAATATTGCACTGCATATTTTACTGCCCACCCTCTAAATTTCTCTTTCGGATATCGCCCAACTTAAAAAAGCTGGCGCTGCCACTGTTTAAAACATCGAATTTTTGACCACATTTGTGATGACGTGATTTTTAAATATGGTTTAAAACGTTTTTTGAAACAATCAAAAAATACGGCCTATATTACACGCTCCAACACGTTTAAGCTTAGTTCATAAGATTAGAAATGCGATTTGCGTATTGCGAATCGTGTTCTGATTGGTCCATTTGTAACGAAACATTCAAAAGTCGTTAAAAATTGACCAATCAGAACACGTTTCGCGATTCGCAAATCGCATTTCGCAAGCTTATGAACTAAGCTTTAGAAGAACACTGCTAAAGCGGGAAATTTAAAAATTATGCAGTGTGTCATTTTACCCGAATATGTTATTTTAGGCTAGTTCCCCTACAATGAGTTGCTTACTTTATTTGCTTAAAAGCCGTTTTTAACACGCTTTTATTAGCTTGGGTTGTAACTATCTATCTATCTATGTAACGGAATCTTTGAGCCTAATTTTTACCAACTTCCAGCGATTTAATTTCTTTGAAACTCTGCACACGTATCAAGGACCGATGACAATGCAATAATTTAAAAACAGTATTCCGTTATCCTGATTAGGACCGCTAGGATAAATAAATTCCTTTACAGATCCTCTGTGTCTCTTGACAAAATGGCGAAGGAATTTTTAGTGAATAAACTGGAGCATTTATTTTTAAAAACTAATTGATATATCGAACTAAAAAATTAAAAATAAATAATAGTTTAAAAAACTAAAAAACACGCTTTTATATGCAACCGAACTAAAAATTAGAAAATAATTTTTCATTACAAAGAGTTTGTCACTTCAGAATAAAAGCGTGGGGTGCTTAATATATTAAATGTTATAATTATTCTATTTGCAAATATCTATGAGGGAAAAGTTATGAAAAAATAGTAAAATGCACCCCACGCTTTTTACTCTGAAGTGACAAACTCTTTGTAATGAAAAATTATTTTCTAATTTTTAGTTCGGTTGCATATAAAAGCGTGTTTTTTAGTTTTTTAAACTATTATTTATTTATATGTTGTCTTTTACTTCGGTAGGATGATTTTATCAAAGTTTAAATATTACTTACTATAAAATGGGGTATTTTCTTCTTCAGAACATATTCCAGACGTTGCACAGTCGCTAAGTTCATTACTTGACTCTTTAAAATATTCTGGTACAAATAAATAATGGGCACATGCTCCAGGTTGAGCGGGCTTTTGCAAAAGGTTAAGAGTTATTGGAGTAAACCTAAAATAAACAAAATTTTCTTCTTTAAATATTTAAGCTGCAATAAGTATAAAGTCAAAACTTATGGAAACTAAATTTTATATCTACATAAATGCTTGAACTCTAAAACATTAAAAAATGTTGACCGTTTATAAGAATTATTTTAAAACCGAAAAGAAAGTAAATAAATAAATAATAAAATATATAAAAAAATAAAAAAGATGCACAAGTCACAAAATAATAATTCATGAAATAAGTTAAAAAAATATATTGTAAAAAGAGGATGTATAAGAGCCATCTACCTAAAAGTAAGTTAACTAAACCAAAAGGCAGATCGATAAAAAAGAGGAATGGCAAATATGCGATAAACCAGGAAATACACTTTTGAGTATTCTTGTAGATGGTAACCATAACATCTAAAAGTAATAGTAAATAACTTCAATGGCACACTGTAATTTTATTCCATTTTTTGCAAGTCCGGTTTAAACTTTGCAGCTCGAAATGGTTAAAGGTTAAAATTAAACCTACCTACAATAACCTAATATTTTTAGTACCTGATTGTTAAGAAATATTGTTTTTTTACGACAGTATTAAAAAGTATTTTTTATTAGTTAACATGAAGATAAAGTACTCCATTCTTGTAGACTTCATAGAGTGTTAAAAAGTAACTTATTTTTAACAGTTCGACACTTTGTTGACTTTTTAAAATATTAGTCTTTTGTTTTTAGTTTATGTTGTTCTGGTATTATTTTTACAAAAAGCAAGTACAAACAATTTTCAAAAATTCTTATTAAATATCTACACAAGTACATAGTTATGAAGAGGATAATTATCTCTTAGAAAAAAGGGGGTCATGCTAAAGTATTAAATAAGTATTAAAGATATGTTCTGTAGTTTGGCGGATTCATTTAATGGATGGTATTTATTTGGGTAAACGCCAAAATAAAATTAAAAGTACTAAAAAACCAAAAAAAAATTAAACAAGTAAAAAGATGATTAAAAATCGACGTTTTGGTGGCAAATCTGCCACCGTTGTCAAGATAAATGTAATAAAAATAAAAATTTACTATTATTAAGGTTTTAAAATTTAAAATTTTTATCTTTTTTAGGATATTCTGAAATCTTTGACTTTAATGTCAAAATATGTTTGTTTGGTTATAGTGTCATAGTAACATAGATAACTAGTTGCTGGTGTATTGATTGTTTATTTTACAAAAAAGGTGAATAGTTAGTTAATTTTTAGTCTTCCTGAAGATACTTCAGTATCAAGCAAAGGCAACCAAGTGTTATTTAAATTTACTGAAATTGATGCTACACAATTATCTTTATTTAATAATATATACACACTTTCTTTGATTTTGCGTCTTTTTGAACAAGTTTCCTTTGCTTAAATGCTCGAAGCATCCCAGTTTATTCTATGGCTGTTATCAAATGCGTGTTGGCAGATTTTTGATTTATGAAATTCTGTGTTTTTAATGTATGATCTGTGTTTTTATGCGTTTGGCTAATGGTCTACAAGTTTCACCTATATAAAACTTAAATGAAAATACAAAAATGTCATTTAGAAAATACCTTGCGAATGCAATAAGTTTTATATAGGTGAAACTTGTAGACCATTAGCCAAACGCATTAAAGAACACAGATCAAACATTAAAAACACAGAATTTCATAAATCAAAAATCTGCCAATACGCATTTGATAACAATCATAGAATAAACTGGGATGCTTCGAGCATTTTAGCAAAGGAAACTTGTTCTAAAAAACGCAAAATCAAAGAAAGTGCGTATATATTATTAAATAAAGATAATTGTTTTCACCTTTTTTGTAAAATAATCTATGTCACTATGACACTATAACCAAACAAACATATTTTGACATTTAATGTCAAAGATTTCAGAATATCCTAAAAAAGATAAAAATTTTAAATTTTAAAACCTTAATAATAGTAAATTTTTATTTTTATTCCATTATTATTTTTATTCCATTTATCTTCGCAAATCTGCCACCGAAACGTCGATTTTGAATTATCTTTTTACTTGTTTATCATTTTTTGGTTTTTTAGTACTTTAAATTTTATTTTGGCGTGTACCCAAATAAATACCATCCATTATTAAATAAGTATAAATAGATAAAACCTCTATAAAATGGTAATTTGGAAAGTTTTATACTTTTATAGAAAAAATATTATATGCAACACATGCTCATGGGATTGACGCACTCGCCTGACGATTCGTGCTGACGACTTCTAAAATCAGGAATTCTAAAATTATTCACGAATAAAATTGGTTAAAATATGAAGAGCGACCCTGCGTAAGCAATCGAATTAGAGTATTGCTTCTTACTTTATTCCACAAACATCACTTGGTCTTCTAAAAGCAATAGTGTAATGTTCCAAATACGGATAACTTGTTATTTCTTGGTTATTATTGGCTGTAGTTGTATTAAATCCAAAAGATTTTATTTGACCCGTTGATTCTCTAAAGTATTGTATGGCACCTTGAGGGGCTAAAACAAAAAAAATATAACGTTTCAGCTAAATGTTTTTAAGTGAATAATTATAAAACTTATCATACATGCCGCACGTATGCATCCCTATACGGTCCAACTGGACATGCCCCGAACTTCTCACTTTGTTCGTTCTTTTATTCCCAGAATTTCTAGAATATGGAACCTGCTGCCCCCGGAGATCTTTCCTCCCCCCAAATCACAACATTTAAATCCCGTGTCAACAAACTCCCTTTTACCTCACTTAAAACACCTACGGTACGTTAGTATTTAGGCTTTTAGCCTTCGTGGACTGCCCAAAGATGAAAAAAATAAATAAAAATTGCACTAAGAGATAATATATTAAAATTTAACCAAAAGTTATAATATTATGCAAGTTTAGTGTAATACAAAAAATTATAATGTGAAAGGTAGTAGCGTTGTAGTAGTAGTAATTATATAGTGTTTCCCATAAATACCGATTCTGATCCGGACCAAGTACATGAATGACAACGTGCTTCGCGGAAAAAGAAAAAAATACATTTTTAATTAAGAGACATGTAAGGATATGGGAATAATATGCGTCGCTAGTAAATCTCCTTTATTCACGGGGGATTCCTAAAGGCTGTGCGTCACATAGAGAAAGAGTTAGAACAACCTGCTCGCAAATTATTAATACTCCCTTATTTCAGCAATAATGCACGTCCACATATCGTCCGTGTAACTATGGCTATCTAGAGCAACTTAATATGAATATTTTTCCTTGGTCTGTAGGTTTTTCCGATCTGTCCCCCTGGAACATGTCGAGGAGCTCCAAATCAAAACGCAGTTTTTAATAAATCACGAATTTAAGAGTATCCCACAATTATTACTCCGCGTTTTATTATTAATGATAAAAAGTTTTTGAAACAAAATATTTTATAAATAATAACCAACCACGTAGGTATTTTAACAAAGTTAAGAAGTAAACAGAAGTAAGACATCGATCATTTAATTAAAAGAATGACCAGAGATACTACTAATATTGTATGGGTGTTAATTTTCACGTTGGTGATGCCCGTTATTAAAATTTTAAGAACTTTCGGTATGTTGTTTTGCGCCAAACTATCATTACTTTAAGCAAATATTAGTGTACATAAATCATCAAAATTTGATCACGTTTGATTTTTCTAGATGTTGCTATTTTTATATTAGTAGAGGAGAAGGTCCGAACATGGGCTATGTGTGGTTTATGGGCCCATAAAAATCTCGCACGATCCGTGGCGCCATCGCTTAATGAAAAGCTACGCTTTCTCATGACCTCCTTAACTCACTGTTTTTTGTTTGCCGTCCAAAAACCAGAAGGCGTAGAAAAGCAAAACACTTGTTAAATAAAAGATTACACCATACATTTTATCGACTGAAAATGAATTGTCTGTTTGTGCCGTAACTACGCATCACTTTATAGTCAAAGTTGGTAAGGCTCCTGCACACTGGTTACTTTACAGTTTGCCAACTGAGTCTAGCCAGATGAAAGGAATGCGGAAAAAAACTGAAGTTGGTTTTTAAGATGTTGCCAGATTTTCATCCTACTGCTGTGAACCTATTTTGCACTTTTTTAAATATAATATTTTATATTTTATAAAGTACTTGTTTACACCTTGTTATTGATTTATTTTTAATTCCCTAAAGGGATTTTATTTTATTGCTCTATTTTCTTAGAGGAACCGATTATACTATGCTTTAATATTCATATCGTCCCTAAAATATTTTAACATTTTTAATTTTCGACAACAAGGCCGCCCTACGAAGACAACCACTCAAATAATGTTTACTGATTGGTTGCCGCTGGAACGAGCATCCAAAAGGTGGAGCTTCGCATGAACATAGACGGCGAATGGTTTGGAATTCATTGTACTTACCCGGGTTTTTAAATATTTATTTCTTATTAACAATTTTTAGTATAGTGGTTTTATGTGGGTATTATAACGTAGAAATTTAATTCAGTATTTTGATTTTGTATCACATTCAAAAATAATTAAAGTAAGTATGTAAATGTATGTGTATGTAAATAAATAATTCCGATCTTCTTTCAAGCTTAAAGGTGGGTTTCACGCTCATGCAGTTTGCGCAAATTAACTTGTGCATACCATTTTATGCAAATAAATTGGAGCATGTAAACGAAAATCGTTTACTTGACCAAGCAAAAAGTTTGGCTTGTGTAAAATCTGTATAGTCAGATATTTTGCATGCGGTTAGTGCAAATGTATGAACGAAAAAATTGTGTTAGTATATTCGGCCTTTCATTATCTTTATTTATAAATATTTACACAACGTTTCGGACAGTCCTATCTCTGTCCGTTTTTAAGAGTGTAAACTGTAAAACGGACAGAGATAGGACTACCCAAAACGTTGTGTGAAAAGTTATAAATATAGACAGTGGAAGTCTAAAATGAATTTAGTGTCACTAATGCTATTGTAAATATTACAATCTCATTACAATTAAAAATATTTAGATCTTGGCAATTTCCACTACATTTTTAAAAATAAATTATTGCTTACATATATTTTATCATATTTAAACTGTTTAGCAATCATTTATTTGCACGCCTCTGATTAGACTCGATAATGCACAATTATTATTTCCCCTGCCTTCTTGCGTCGTCTGGCTCGTTTCACTGGGCGAACTTTATAGCAGGGGTGGCCAACTTGTTTAGGCCCAAAATCGACTTTTCAGTGACAACACCCAGTGCGATCTACCCATTTCATATTTCGGCGAAAAGGTCCTCACCGCCTTTTTGTACTTTTTAACCGAGTCCCAACTCCCATTGTCTTCTTTCTTTCTCCCATATTACATTTAAAGAGCAAAAAAAACACGGTCCTCACCTCATTTTTTCAAAACTACAATTATTCGTAACTACCGCCCGCCCTTTCTTTGACCTTCCGCCTTTCATTTTCACATTTTTCCGCCCCTGCAGCGTTGTGCCCTGATGCCTTGCACCACCCGGTAGCCATGGCCCTAGGTATTTATATTTTTGACCTTGCTACGATCGACTAGACTAATAGTCGCGATCGACCAGTTAGCCACCCCTGCTTTATACGATAATAAACCTATTTTTAAGAACCATATAAAATTACCGTGTATACATATTTTAGAGTTATGTTTGAAATATGAACCTTACACTGAATGAAAATATGGGTATATTTGAACCATGTTAAGTTGTTATTTAATTTGTGGATAAAAATGTCTAGAAAAAAATATTCTGATTTGTGTTACTAACACATATTCCTTTTTTTTCACGAATGCTAAGAAGCAGGGGTTTACATAACGGTATGCATTAAAAACACAACAAAATAACGATTTTTAACACGAATGTGCCTTCTTATTCATACTAGGGGGGTTATATGCGAGAGGTGCACAATGCCTGTGGGTACACTAAGCGCCTTGCGTAGTTTATTTTTAATTATAAAAATGTTTTACACTCCAGTTTTTGCATTTTATTAAGATGGCACATAGTATTTGGTTTCCTTTTTAAAATTGCAAAAGTTCAGTTTTGCTACTTAATTCTAAAATATAAATATTATTTTTAAATAAATATTCGTATTAGTAGTAACCCAGATATATTATTTAATAAATGAATAACAATTTAAAGTTTAGGCAATGCTATGCCATATTAAGGTTTAAAAACTTACCTAACATATTAAAATCATTGGCAATATTATCTATTTCCTTATACTTAAATATATCCAACTTATTTCTCTTCAGGGGACATTCCAACTGAGTGAACTTAATTCGCCATGTTGGTTTTGGAAGATATCGATTAGCTTCGATTGATCTGTTTGCCACGGTTATGTCTATGTTGATAGCTTTGTTTGTTTCATCACTTTGATTAACATGAACGTATACTGAAACAAATTAGTTTTTATATTCATATCTAAAATAATTAAAGTACTTATATTTTTGCTACATACTGTTAGAAAGGTGTTATTAAAATAAATTAAAAAGCCGCACATAATACCCACACAGCACCAAACAGCCATAGGATATCCTAAATGGATTCTAATGTCCTAAACTTAGGATATCCTGAGTAAGTATCCCTAGGTGATTTATAAGTCATCCTTAAATGGGATATAACATATTGTATAACCTAAGGATCTTTTTAGAAGAAAATTCACTGAAAATCCTGGTTGGAAAGTCACTGGGCATCCAATATAGGATATCCCATTTCTGGCATATTTAAGTTATCCTTATGTGGAATATCCAATATTGGATCACCTAAGGATGTCTGCAGAAAGAAAATATTGGATTACATAAGAATCTTTATAGGAGGGAATCTACTGGCAAATCTGTTGAAAGAAACATGGTAACCCACGACGGTTCCTAAAGGAATTTCTAACGATATCCCAAAAGGCTTCTCCTTGTATCTTGTCTCCACTGAAACTGCTGAAAAGACTAGGTATACATAGTTTCTTGTTTCGATGTGTGTTAAAGCGACTAGATCAAGTAAATGGATGGTGAAAGCTAGACACCCGAAGGCGATATGTCGGCAGAGCTTTATAGTGAACAATTGTATTTTGCTGAGGACTTTAAGACTACTATATTTGTTTAATTAATAATTTTTCTGCTAATAAGGATTTGACAGCATGAACCGTCAAGCGAGTGCGGCAATTCTATGGGTAAAAAAGACACTTAATGCATGTACCGTATAAATTCTATAATTTTAATTTTTGAAGTTATAATAACTTTTAAGCAGAAAATTCACTGAAAATCCTGGTTGGAAAGTCACTGGGCATCCAATATTGGATATCCCATTTCTGGCATATTTAAGTTATCCTTATCCAATATTGGATCACCTAAGGATGTCTGCAGAAAGAAAATATTGGATTACATAAGAATCTTTATACGAGGGAATTTACTCGCAAATCTGTTGGAAAGAAACATGGTAACCCACAACGGTTCCTAAAAGGAATTTCTAACGATATCTCCCAAAAGGCTGGCCTATGGTGGTCTATAAAAGTTCCACTTGGAGGGCCATGGATAATCCCAGAGCCTTAAAGTTGCTGTCCTGGGTAGCGCCGTACAAATAAGTATAGTAAAATCTCTCCCCTATTAGTGTGAAAACGCCCGAGGATATCCGACAACGGATCTCCTTGCATCTGGTCCCCGCTGAAACCGCTTCTCCTTTGCATCTCGTCTCCACAGAAACCGCTGAAAAGACTAGGTATACATGGTTTCTTGTTCCGATGTGTGTGTTAAGCGACTAGATCAAGTAAATGGATGGTGAAAGCTAGACACCCGAAGGCGATATGTCGGCAGAGCTTTATAGTGAACAATTGTATTTTGCTGAGGACTTTAAGACTACTATATTTGTTTAATTAATAATTTTTCTGCTAATAAGGATTTGACGATGAACCGTCAAGCGAGTGCGGCAATTCTATGGGTAAAAAGACACTTAATGCATGTACCGTATAAATTCTATAATTTTAATTTTTGAAGTTATAATAACTTTTTAACAGAAAATTCACTGAAAATCCTGGTTGGAAAGTCACTGGGCATCCAATATTGGATATCCCATTTCTGGCATATTTAAGTTATCCTTATCCAATATTGGATCACCTAAGGATGTCTGCAGAAAGAAAATATTGGATTACATAAGAATCTTTATACGAGGGAATTTACTCGCAAATCTGTTGGAAAGAAACATGGTAACCCACAACGGTTCCTAAAGGAATTTCTAACGATATCCCAAAAGGCTGGCCTATGGTGGTCTATGAAAGTTCCACTTGGAGGGCCATGGATAATCCCAGAGCCTGTAAAGTTGCTGTCTGGGTAGCGCCGTACAAATAAGTATAGTAAAATCTCTCCCTATTAGTGTGAAACGCCCGAGGATATCCGACAACGGATCTCCTTGCATCTGGTCCCCGCTGAAACCGCTTCTCCTTGCATCTCGTCTCCACAGAAACCGCTGAAAAGACTAGGTATACATAGTTTCTTGTTCCGATGTGTGTGTTAAAGCGACTAGATCAAGTAAACGGATGGTGAAAGCTAGACACCCGAAGGGCGATATGTCGGCAGAACTTTATAGTGAACAACTGTATTTTGCTGAGGACTTTTAAGACTACTATATTTGTTTAATTAATAATTTTTCTGCTAATAAGGATTTGACAGCATGAACCGTCAAGCGAGTGCGGCAATTCTATGGGTAAAAAGACACTTAATGCATGTACCGTATAAATTCTATAATTTTAATTTTTAAAGTTATAATAACTTTTTAAGCAAAACATGCCTTTAAGTAATAACTAAAAATTAAATTTAAATTTCCATAAAAATTTATCAAACTAATAAATTCTAAATAGAGAAAGATCCCGTGAGCGGCAAACCTTCGGTATTTGTAAAAGCTGAAAGTTTATCAGTGCGTGCGTTGGGTCGAATACTGAATATCGGTATTCAAATATGAATACGAATGCCGGCAAAAGAAAGTATTCGAATACCGATTATGTAATTACTTGGAAAAAATAAAGTATTCGAATACTCGGTATTCATGAATACCCGGAATTGGGTACTAGAAACAAAAACCCATGATTCAAAAATTTGAAGAGCAAAAAAGGTCCCCACCTCTTTTTAGTGGGTGCTTTAAGTTTATTTAACGCACCTAATTTTTCTACCACTCCTTCAAATTTTTGAAGAGCAAAAAAAGAGTCCTTACCTCATTTTTCCGTATTTTTGTTCCCTTTTGGTATTTCCATCATGATAATTTTGGTATTTGAATACTGCTTCCACATTTCGGTATTGGAATACTCGAAACGCCGGTATTCGAGTACTCAAAAAAGTTTTCGTCGAATACTTCAAAATTATTCGAATACAGAATCCCGACTACTAACCAAAAGAGTATTTTACCGAATACTGAATACCAAACACACAAATGTATTCAAATACTATTCGAATACCGGCAAAAGGTACTCTAAATACTATTCGGAATACTGAGTATTCGAATATGACCCAACCATTCTTCCAACATAGGTAGAAGCAATGTTTGACTCATGGTGGTTTTGAATTGAAACTTAACTAAAGTCATTTTGTAAAAGCTGAATTACTTGGGTACCTATAAAAGATATTTTCTTAGTCTCTAGACAATTTTGACAGTTTCAACCCCTTGGCAGACAACCATATTGGGGCCTAATGGTCCGTGTCAGTCCAATATTTCTTTTATTTAACCAGATATGACGAAAAGTTTTACACAAGAGTTGTATAGGTCGGAAATAGGCATATTCTAAAATATTTTAACGTATACAAAGTGTCAAAAAAAAACAAACCTCACAGTAATAGGACATGTCTATTTAGAAATCCGACAAGTTTTATTTAAGACTGTTATATCTTGTTAAATAACAGAAATATTGGACGTTCTTGGACCAATAGGTCACCACAAAATGGTTGTCTGCCAAGGGGTTGGAAATGTCAAAACTGTCTAGCGACTAAGGAAATATATTTTGATAGGTAATAGGTAACATATCTAAAATTCAGCTTTTACAAAATAACGAAGGTCTGCCGCTCACAGGCGCTTGGACTATAATGTAGTGTACCAAAAATAAAGTAATTTATTTTCATATCATCGATCAAAAAATGGCAAATGGCTTACTTACTGTGTTGGTCTGTGTTATAACCGCACAAAACTGGAATTCCGTAGTTGTCAGGAGTAATTCTAAGTTCATCATTTATACAAGAAAATATTTTATTTCCATTTTGAGTTGAAGATACCGAAAGAGTAGCTGGTGCTAAGGTGAGCTCTTCAAAATCCAACCTAAATAGTAAATTTAATAAGTTATTATTATTATTATACCTTTTTTATTTTTCATTGTACAAAACAAATACACATATTAAGGCCCAGTTGTACAAAGCAGGTTTGAACTTAGTTCAGCTGAACTGAGGTCAGTCCTTGAACCTTTCCGTAAAATCTCAATTACTTTTAATTCCTTGACACTGACAGCAATATTGAGATTTTACGGAAAGTTTAAAGGCCTGACCTCAGTTCAGTAGAAGTGAGCTTAAACCTGCTTGGTACAACTGGGCCTAAGTGTTTCATTACACTCAAGAGAAAATGATGGTTTACAGAGGCGCGTAGCGCCAAAGGTGAACCATTTCTCGAGACAGTCATAAAACTTTTTTTTATTTATCTTTGGACAATCCACGAAGGCTGAAAGCCTAAATACTAACGTACCGTAGGTGTCTTAAGCAGGGTAAGAGAAAGTTTGTTAACACGAGACTTAAAAACTTGAAGATTTGGGGGAAGGAAAGACCTCCGCTGGCAGTAGATTCCACAGTCTAGAAACTCTAGGGATAAAAGAACGAACGAAATGGGAAGTTTGGGGCCTGTCCAATTGAACCGTATAGGGATGCATACGCGCGGCACCACGAGTTTCTCTGTTGGGAGCTGCAAGAGGAGGGACTATACTGGATAATTCGTCGAAGCAGAAGCCGTAAAAGTATCTATAGAAGAGCGATAAATCTCCCACAGCTCGACGATGGGCAAGAGAAGGAAGTCTTTGAGTAAGTAAAGAATCATTAATAAGACGAACAGCCCTTCGTTGAATGGCATCAAGAATGCTGAGGGTTGTAGGGGATGCCATTCCCCAGACATGAGAACAATATTCCAGAGAGGGTCGAATTTGGGACACATAAAAAGTGTATAAATTGGAAGGAGAGAAATACTTTTGGCTCGGAAAAGAAATCCAAGCTTTTTGAAGCCTCGGTTGCTATAGATACATGAGAGAGTTTACCGAGGTTTGTATGCTATTTTATATACAACCTTTTTTTTAATCTCTGTTTAATTAATTTTTTTAATTAGAAAATATGTCAACCCATAGAAATGATTTTTAAGCTCTTTGCACATGGGTCGGTGAAACAGCGACAATGACGTGGTTTTTACAGCCTTCGACAGTACGTAGGCATATTGGCGTGTTCGATCTCAGCAATCCACGTCCTTCGGCAAACAAATACAATACAGAATCGTTCTGTATTTTGTTTACAGTGTTAAATTTGTATTTGTCCAGTATTAAATTTATGGAATATGTTGAAAAACGTCCTGTACTTTATAATTATACCTAATAAAAATTATTTGCAAAATTTCACAGAAAGAGCTTGGAATAAAATAGCAAAACAGGTCAACCTGTCAGGAAAGAAAATATTTTATTTTTTGTCTGTAAGTAATGTTTGGTAGGATTTAGGCTTTTGCTTACTTGTCTTAGAAACCCGGTAGGATACTCCAAAGTACTAGTTTTTGCCCCGTCACCGCAATGCTAGAGAATATAGTAAAAATTGAGCATTAAACGTATGCTCGTACGGTTGTCGCCACTTTAAACACGAATATATACATACATACTGTCGATAGCTCGTCGAATTTCGGTCTCGTCGCTGTTTCACCGACCCATGTGCGGAGTGCCTTAGTTTATCAAATAATTACGCCATCAGACATTTATCGCGCGTAAAGATCACAGAGATTTCTTTGAAATCTTGTCTGATATTTTAGACATCTCTGTGACTTTTTTCAGGTAGTAGTCAACAAAAAGTAGGAAATTAAATTTTCTATCGAAAAACGCTTTTTGAATAAAAAAAAATTATTTTTGACATTAATATGCAGGAAAAACACGAAAAAACGCGTTTTTATTTTTTTTTATGTTTTGCCTTATAACTTTTTTCCATGGGGGTTTGAGTATAGGCATTGGTTTATAGAAAAAGAACCTCCATCCTTTCTTTACAGAATGACGCTAGAAGTAGAAGTCTTTAGTGTTTATAGTATTCGAGAAACGAGTTTTAAAAGATTGCTACTCACAGCATTTTAGGCAAGAGAATATTCAGTTAAAAGAAAAACAACCTTTCAAATGGTCTGTTTATTGTAAGAGGCTTTAAGTATATTTATAAGTAAGATATGGTTTTTAAGTCTTTCTACTTTCAACATAATTTTTTTAAATTTGTATTTTTTCTTCGACGGTTTAATACTGTATACATCATTATTGTGATTTTAAACAGGTAATATGTCTTATTACCCATGCTCATTACCCTCCTCATTACCCACGGCCGTTGTTTAAATGTGCCCAAATCCGATATAATTTGTATATGATTTCAACAACCCCGATTTCTAAATATGACTCTTCAGCCAAGGGTACTATTTTTATCACATATGAGTATAAAAATTCAAGATATGGATTTATTGCAATATTTACTATTAAAGCTCCTACGCCACAAGTTTTACTTAAAAAAATATCCTGTCGATGTACGAAATAATGTACAAGGAACTGTGGTTGCAGAAAGTAGGTATTAATTGTTCCATGTTTGCAATAAGTGCTAAGGTATCAGTTGCTAGAACTCTAATAAAACTGAAATTTTAAAAGAAGAATTTGAATTGTGACCTAATTAAGAAAAAATAAGCCTTTATTTTTATTTAGCATCATATACAGGGTGTCCGGAAAGATGAGGTTAAAAATGATAGGGGTGATAGAGTAAGCCAAAATAATGTTAGTAGGTACTTTATATAAAAAAAAGTTCTATCGTTCTTGCTTAGTGAGTTATTGACCTTCAAAGTTAGATTTTTAATAATTTTATCACATTTTAATATTTTTCTAAAAAAAATTAATTTTTGTTGCATACAAATTGCTGGTATGTCTGGATTTAAAATGCAATTTTATTAAAAACGGTGCAAGATATCAATTTAAATAAATTTTACCTTTTTGTAAAAAGAGATAAAGGAATTAAACGGTAAAAGCATAACGTCAATTTTTACTTCTGTAAAAAATTCATACAATAAACGAGAAAAATCGTCTCACCCTGTATAATTATGACTTACTATTACATTTGCCTATGGAATAAAGCATTGGTATAAGTTAATTTATTTGCCCAATTATCATTATTATTGTGGTAACCGTTCAAAAGTTGTAAATTAAATACATTTTTTTATTCTGACTTTGAAGGTAAATAATTCCCTGAGAACCGGTTTTTGGATAATCGGAGCAAAACCGAAAACCGGTTCTTCGAAGATTAATTAATCGGTTTTTTGTTGATTGCGGTTTATATCTAACAAAAAAACAGTTTACTTTGTAAAATAGGATATTGGTTGACAGATTATACGAGGTGGTCCATTTGATCTTAGACAGGCAAATAACCGGAAAACGGCGCATTTTGCAAGGAAATGCTTTAAGCAAAACTTGTTTAAAATAAAGGGTCTAATTTGATGGTATTACTGGTTTTTGACTTTGACTTCAATTTTAAGGTCATATTCATATCAACTTTGTTTTTTACAATGGGAACCCCCATTTTTTAATTAAACACCGTTTTTGGTTTTAAAATCGATTTTGGATTCTCGGTTTTGAAAACCAGTTTCGGTTTTTCGGTTTTTAAAACCGGTTTTTAAATTTTCGATTAATTGGTTTTAACCAAAACCGTTGTTTTTTAACCGATTAACCGGTTTTGCTTTTTTTTGGTTTTTATCAGCCTTAGTTCTGATTAAACAAAAAGTCCAGGGAAAAGTATAATTAACGCCCAACGAAGTGGGTCCGCTAGTAATTGATATATTGGCTGTTTTATTTAAATAATACAGGGTAAGTAAAAAAACTGGAACGGTTGAATATTTCAGCAACCGTTTAATATAAATGAACAAAATTTTGTGCAAAAGGGTAACCGAACATGAAGAATTTAAAAATTATATTTTCAAGGATGTCAAGTTTATAGCTTTCTCTCTAGGTTGAAAATTTTAAAATTTTAAATGGACAACCTTATTTTTATTAATGTAATCAGTTGCTTGTATCAACTTTATTTTGACCTGATATTATCGTATTAACTCCTGTTAATTTCGAAGATATGGCATCAAGCTTTAATATAGAAACGACCAGGTATGGTTAATTATCTCAAAAACGATCCAAATTCGTCAAAATAAGTACAGGGGAGTAACTGGACATTTTAAATTCAAAAATTGCATTTGCGATGTTTCATATTTAAATTATCCTATTGCCTTTCATTGACTTTTTTAAGAATCTTGAAAACGTCGCAGAAATGCTATTCATGAATTTAGTAGGTCCAGTTTCACCCCTGTACTAATTTTGGCGAATATTGGTTGAATTGTTTTTTAGATAATTGACCATACCTAGCCTTTTTTTGTATTAATTTGGGATAAAGCATAATATCATATTTCCAAAATTGACAGGAGTAAAAAAACGATAATATTAGGTCATATATATTAAAGTTGATACAAGTAATTGATTACAATAATAAAAAATGGGGTATTCCATTGAAAATTTTAAAATTCCACCTTTCCGGTTTTTCTACAAACCCTGTGTATGATTTTTATATTTTTCATACCAATACCTATTGTAAGATGTAATATATAACAAAAAAATAATACATAAAAAAACGTATAATAAATAAATATAATATAAAGTTAAAACTTGACACCAGGTACAAAATAAAAAAAAATATATGAATTGTTGTATTTAATCTGTAGTAAAACAGCGACGAGCTTTGGACAGTATGTATGCGTATATTCGTGATTAAAGTGGCGACAACCTTACAGAGACGAGCATACGTTAATTGGTCAATTTTTACTATATTCTCAGCCTTATAAAATATCATTATAACGTACAGGACGTTTTTTAACTTTCTCCACAAATCTAATAATAAATAAATCTATATTTCGTACAAAAATGTCTAAACCTAACACTTACATAACATAAATCACACACTGTAAACAAAATACAAAACGGTTCTGTATTGCATTTGTTTTTTAAAGGACAGGGATTGCTGAGATATCCATACGTGCTGTCGAAGGCTGTAAAAGTAGCGGTCTCGCCGCTGTTATAACCACACATGTGTTATCGTCGACTATTTATTTTATGTCATTATTTGCAAAATATTCCAATAAACCTTTTTTAATTAATTTTAATTTTTATATTTATGATAGCCCCCCTCCCCTCCAAATCCAAATTAAGAATAAGTTTTATCTTACCTTACTTGACACACATTTTTGTTTCTAAGTTTAATCGTATATTTACAACTTGTAACATCAGAACTTAGATCGGTCGCTTCGAAATACGACTGCTTATGATCAGAAGTTTTTCCACAGCTTTGTTCATCTAAAGAAAATATTAATATTAAGTACAAAAAGTAAATATTTAAGTGCAATATATAATTATATAGGTTTTTATTGAATTAGTTAAAGAAAAAAACTTTTTATGGTTTGATACTGTTTAACATTAAAAAAAAAAAAATTAAGAAAACTTATATAAAAATATTTTTATATAAACAATGAAAAAGATTATTTAAAAGATATTTTAATTCAAAATAATTATCCTCTTGATTTTATAAATAATTGTTTCCATGAATTTGAAAATCCAAATATAAGACAAAATCAAAATAGACCTGTTACAAATTTATTTTTACCATACATTCTCGGACTATCAAATAAAATTCAACGAATAGGAAATAAATTTAATATTCGCACAATTTTTAAAACACAAAACACTATTAGATCTCAGTTAACAAAAACAAAACCATACAACTTAAATGAAAATACAAAAAATGTTATTTATAAAATACCTTGCCAATGCAATAAGTTTTATATAGGGTGAAACTTGTAGACCATTAGCTAAACGCATAAAAGAACACAGATCATACATTAAAAACACAGAATTTCATAAATCAAAAATCTGCCAACACGCATTTTATAACAAGCACAGAATAAACTGGGATGCTTCTAGTATTTTAGCAAAGGAAACTTGTTCTAAAAACACAAAATCAAAGTAAAGTGCGTATATATTATTAAATAAAGATAGTTGTGTAGCATCAATTTTAGTTAATTTAAATAACACTTGGTTGCCTTTGCTCGATACTGAAGTATCTTCAGGAAAGCTAAAAATCAATTAACTTATTACCTTTTTTGTCTTACAAATAATAAATACACCAGTTACTTATGTCACTCATGACACATATGTCAAACTATTTTCAGTTTGAGATTCCAAAAGCACAAAATTTAATCATTTCTTATTTAAATATTAGTTAGTTCTTTATTTTTATTTTTTAAGTTCATTTTTAACTTGACAACGGTGGCAGACTTGCCACCGAAACGTCGTTTTTAATTCGAATTTTTGGGTTTTTGTGAGGTTTTCTTTTATTTTGTTTCAGGCGACCGGCAAGTTCATAGGGGTCAATAGGGCTGAACAGGGTCAGCTCGTATACCCCGGGACCAGGACCAAAGCGGTCCCATTCTTTCCAGGCGTGTACCTAACAAAGAGACCAACCAATAATACTTTTATCGTTAAACTTTTAATCCTTAAAAGAAAAAAATTGTTAGTAAATTAAATTATCCAAAAGCAATAAATCCTTTAATTAAATATCATTGCCCCATTTTTTGATAAAAATTTTTGTAGTTATTATTTAATATAAACTAGGTGATTAAAAAAAATGGGCTGATCAACCTAAATTTAAATAAGTATTTATTTATTAAATATACAGGGTTATTTTTAAGTTGGCATTTTCCTTTTAACATTGCATAAAATGTAAGAAATTAATATAATTTTTCAAATAAAATTCTTTCCGGACGTCAAGATATTAAGGTTTAAAAAAACATGCCTTTTTTATTATAACTTTTCTACAAATACAGATATTTACACAAAATTTGGTAAACTTCTTTTAACCAATACATTACATATTTTGCTGTAAAAGTTTTTAAAAATTCGTACCAGTGGCGTTCGGACAAGATTTGTATTTAATATTTTTGAAAAAAAATAGTACGCCATTACTTTTTTCCTAAAATCAATATTATTTATGAAATACACATTTACCTTAAAGTTAATTTAGTTTTTTGATATTTTTGTACCAAGAACGGGTTTCATTTGAAAATATAAGCCATTTCGGGTTAGTTGAACAGTCGATAGATACTGCTATCTGTCGAACTGAACCTCGCCTTTTGTACACGGCAGGTATGAAATAATTATTTTTTAATTGTATTTTTTTATACTAGTGTACAAATAAAGACCTTATTATTATTATTATTATTATCTTAATGCATGGAAAAATCGTTAAAATCTAAGTTTTTGACTGTGTAATAGCTTCCCAAGAGCAAAAACTTTTTAATGACATATAAAATTGTGGTAATGTAAGTATTTGACCTTACTTTAACACAACGTTTTTTAAACAAAAACCGTTCGTCGTACGGAAAAATATCAAGATACAAAATTAATCCAAAAGTAAATTAGTATTATAAAAATAATATTAATTTAAAAGAAAAGCAGTGGCGTACCAATTTTTTCTTAAAAAGAATTCAATACAAATCTTGTTCGAAACACTGCCACAGCCACAGCCATTGGTAATTTTTTTTTAACTTTTACAGCAAAAAATTTAATGTTATGGTCAAAAAAGTGTACCAAATTTTATGTAAATATCTTGAGTGGTAGGACAGTCATAATAAAAGGGCTTTTTCTCTTAAAACTTTTATGTTTTACCCATCTATTATTGATCTGTAATACCTTAGAAACGGAATATGTTATGGTAGCAATAATACCTGCTATCACACCTAGGGCATTATAAGCGGGCATTATGATAATGCCCGCTTATAATGCCCTAATGTGCTAATATAGAAATTTTATTGCTTATCCAATTTTATTTCTTTCACAATAAAGATTAAGTTTATACAAACATATGTATTAAAATAAAATCAATAACTTACCAGTTCCTGAAAATATGCCATTAAAACGGTTTCGGTTATTTGAAGAATTGCGTTCGCATCTTTCAAATACCAAATATGCCATACTCCCGATCATACTGTTGCCTTGATTTAACTGGCAAAAGATTTTCGGTCGCTTTTATGGCCTTTTCTCTTATATTTTGTGGAATTTCTTCCATTTTGAGCAAATCGTTAAATAAAAAATACCAACTGACTAACTGATAGAAACATCAAAGTCAAACTTAACACCCGTCATTATCTACTTACGTATACAGGTACAGGTGCAACCTATTTTTTATATTGCGAATAAATAATGTAATTAGTCATTGAAAAACTTTTTTTTGGGTAAAACATAAAGCATTGTATGCACCACGGGCTTTACTGGACTATAATGCCCATCAGGTCGAAATAACCCGAGGGCCTCTGGCAGGGCATTTATAGTCCCTAGTAACGCCCTTGATACGTAAATAGCTATAACACCGTGTACCTCGAAAAGAATGCATTTTTCGACATAATTTTATTTGAAACAAATTCTTAATTTCTTAAATTGTATACAGTGCTAAAAGTAAATACCAACTGTAACTATAGAGTCCACTGTCTACTTTAGTTTGCCCTATATGGAAAACTTTTTAATGTAAATTTTACAAAAAGAACAAGTTTCTTTTTATAGGTAGTCGCGCATGGTCTAAACCCTATAATGCAATCATCAGATAATTTTTTAGTAGTTTTCGAGGTTTTTAAAAAAGTATAATAATTTTGCCTAAAATAAGTACCTACCGTTATTTTTCACGATATTAACAATTTTCATAAAGAAGAGAGAGAAGATTAAGGATAAAAAAATAGTTTTTTTACTTATTACATTTGGAAAGAGGTATGTAAACTTAAAATCAGTAGTAAAAAGCCAGGAGGTCATCAGTTTTGTTCCACTTTCAAGTATTTCCTTTTTGTTGCTCGCACACTATTTAAACGACGAGTTTAGAAAAAAATACTTGATTCCGTCTTTATTTGTATGACGCTTCTGGCTCTCATAAGTCACTCTAGGGATCGACTATGTTTTTTTTTAATATATTTAGGTTGACAAAAAAAATATCGGGAAGGTTGGAGCTAATATAAGTGGTCTATCATCGCTACTATAGTTATTTTGTATGTGTCGCTACTAACAGTTTTTTGACAACATTTTTTTTTAATGAAATGCGGGCTTTGAACATTAAACTATTTTTCAGTTTCGTTTGTTGAGTTTGGATTTTTGTTTCTACTACAAATAATAAAATTTAAATAAATTTCTTACACTTTTTAAGGAAAATTTATTGCGCTACAAAAAAGTTTCTAAACATTTTTCAATATATTCGCTCCTACAAAAGTTATTCAACGTTGCAATTGAATCCAACAGTAATTTCAAAGTCGGATAACTTTCGAAAGAGTGAATTTATTGAAAAATGCTAAGATGCTTTTAGTGGCGCAGCAACTTTCTTCAATAAAAAAAAATGTTGATAAAAAACTATTAGTCGCGAAGCTGGACAATATTAAGGGCTCAAACCTTCCCGATATATATTGTGTCACCATCAACAATATTTCAAGAAAAAAAAAAGATTTTTGGCCCAGTCTAATATAAATACTTAAACTGAGGCCTTTGTGACTTTTTTATGATAGACGATGGAGAAAATAGTCCAAGAAATTTGTTGAAGATATTAGCATATTTTACAAGCAAGTTTAAGTTCTGGTAGACATATTAGAGCAAGTAGTTCCAGTTTAAGTGGCTGTATGTCGGAAGAAGCACCATCTAGCTGCGAAAATGCATTTTGGTGTACATTTACAACCAACTTAAAAATTTCAAATTGCCATTTAAACAATTGATAAGTGAAGTTTAACCAATTGTTTAAATGTCAATTTGAAATTCCAGAATTGGTTGTAGATGTAGCATGATTCCGAAATTCCCATGGGTAAGCATGAATATTAAATATGGATATTGCTCCGTTATTAAAACCGTGACTAAGTAAGGAAAAAGTAGCAAAAACTTGGTAAAATATTCTGTTCATTGCTTTTAAAGAAATAGGGGAGGTCCGGGAAGCCCCGCCCTGTTGGTAACGCTGTTACCTCATATTGTGAACACCTAGTATAAAAAAGTATACATTTTGGGAATTTTAAAAATATACATTTTTGGGAAATTTAAATTTTAATTGGGTTACTTAACATTGGGAAATTTGGTACATAAAACAATACGTGAGGTGTCAAGGTTTAAAAAGTATAAATCAAACAATTTTCTAGGTTACTCTTATAATAATAAAACAAACACATTAAACAAGCTGAGTCGCCTAGAAACGCAAAAACAAAGACTGAAAAATTTGATATTTAAAGAGAACAAAATTTTAAGACGGAGGTAGTAGAATCCTGACTTCGAAAAAATACTGGGTGTTCCCATTGTCCGAATAGTTTAAGGGAAGAAAGGAGATGTTGATAGTATTATACTGGTAAAATTGTAATTTTATTTAGTGCAAAATATAATATTTTTTATTTATTTTTAAAGTAAGTTTAAAGTGCCCAATACCCCATCCGAGTTACGCACCCCAGGCGACGTATTTGGCTAAAGAAAATACGTTGTCACAATATATCTAAACGCAAACTCCAATCGGTTTAATATCTATTACTCCATATAAAAATAAAGCTAAAATGCCAACTTAGCTGATTTGTACTCCGCAAAACCACTTTTAATCCTTCATTCGTCATGCAGGTTGATGTAATTTTTCTTCTGTGTAAATTAAAACGTTAATACGATACATAAGTATTAATTTGCATCATTAATATATCAAAATGTAAGTGATTAATTGTAGTTTATTATGCATTATTAAAATAATATATTTTGTAAGTGTTTTAAAGAAAAAATGCTGGACCGCCCAGAGAAAATTTCCAAGGTGGCACCAAACCATGTATTTGCATTTAGCTGTTTAGATATCTAAAAATTTTTTGTAACTGGTTTTTGATCTGCTAATAAATAGACCTAAACTTTTGTGCTTAAAGAAATAAAAAAAATATAATATTTTTTTCCTAATATTATTAATAAAAAACTTTTCCATATGGTAAGAACTTATGTAGACACTCCGTATATTATTAGAGTCTTACAAATCTTTAACAAAGTTTCTGAAAAACAGATAACATACATGAGCAGCAAGTAAATAAGAATCCACATTGACCATTTGCGGTTCCACCTGTGAGTAAACATTTGTGTTTTTCCATGCAGACACCGGTTCTTGATTTATTTATTTGGCATTTTGAAAACCTACTCTGGAGGGCTAAAAATTAAAAAAGTATTTAAATAACAAGGTTTTTTGTAAAAAGGAAAATGAAAATTAAGAGTGTTCAATCGAGATCTTATAAGAGCGAACTAACTCTAGAATAAACTTTTTGCAATAAATATTTGCTTATAATACATATTGATCAAAATACACGTGCCTTCGTTTTTATTCCTTTATTAACAATAAACGTAACTATGGTTACAAAAACGACAAAATCTTTACTTGTCAGTGACTCGAAGTTTACACCACAAAAGTTGAATGTATACTACTCCTTCAAAGGTTTTCTGTTGCCCTTATAGTAATGTGGAAAAGATGTGGAAAGAATGATCTAGAATTTTGGAGAAATATCGCGAAAATTCTGTAGTACATGATGGCATAAAAGTTCTGGAGGATGGATTAGTCGGGCGTTTTCGGAAACCTTCGAAAGTGATGAAAGAACTTGGAAGTCTAAAGTAACTATAAATAAATTATCAGACTAAATTAAAGGGTCCCAACTTTATACAATTCTATAAACTAAAAACACTTATTTTTACTACAACCTCAATATGGGTATCAAGTAAAAGGTTGCTAGAATAGAGATCACCATGAAAAAATTAAAATCCAAGATGGCCGCCTCTACAAAAGGACGGATTACTTATTTTAACCACAACCAGTGGCGCATTTACCAAAGGCTGAGTAGGCTGAAGCCTATGGCGGCGTTTTTTACGGGGCGGCAGACATTGTTAAGGGGCGGCAAAATTGGAAATTGTAAATAATTTTGTGGATTTCGAATTTTATTTAGTACGTAGAATTGAAAGAAATGAACTGAGGACCTTTTTATTTTGAAAAAGATAAGCAAAGGGGCGGCGAAAATAAAATAGCCTACGGGTGGCAAATATGTAAATGCGCCTCTGACCACAACTACCTCAATATAGGTATCAAATTAAAGGGCTTGAATCTTAGAATAAAAATATAAAAAAATTAAAATCGAAAATGGCCGCTCCTACAAAATGACTGATTATATATTTGTTCCACAACTACTTTAATACGGGTATTAAATTAAAGGGCTTGGTTAGTAGAATGGAGCTCACTATAAAAAAAAATCTAACGACTACAACCTAAATATGGGTATCAGATAAAAGGGCTTAGTTGCTAGAATAGAGCTCACTATAAAAAAAATAAAATCCAAGATGGCCGCCGCCACAAAGGCGGATTACATATTTTTACCACAACTACCTCAATATGGGTATCAAATAAAAGAGCGTGATTCGTAGAATAAAGCTCACTATGAAAAAATTGAAATTTAAGGTGGCTGCCGCCAAAAAATAGCTGATTATATTTTTTTTCACAACTACCTCAATACGGGTATCAAATGAAAGGGCTTGGTTGGTGGAATAATAAAATACTATAAAAAAAAAAATCCAAGATGACAGCTGCCACAAAATGGTGAATTACATATTATCTACAACTACGTTAATATAAAATCGTTGGTTAGTTCTGGTTAGTTATAGTAAGGTATTAAATGATTCGATAGAATGAGAAGTATCCAACTATCAACAAAACTAAAAACTTGAAAATAAATTATGTTAAAAAAGTTATGTTAAACAGTTTTATTGTACTAAAAGCTAGGAAATAATTCAGTAAGTCCTAGCTGTCAGATCGCAGCAATTTTTTCATCAATCTGGGGTATTGATCAGACAAATAATAAAATCCTTGGGCACTTGACATTTCTATCATTATTTACTCTGGATACGCTACGCCAAACGGTTTTATAATTTGTTTGATCAGTACCCCAGATTGATGAAAATATTGCTGCGATCTGGTAGCTAGGACTTACCGAATTATTTCTTAGCTTTTAGTACAATAAAACCGTTTAACATATTTTTTTACATAATTTATTCTTATCTTTTATCTTAAAGAGCGTTACATCTGCTACTAGTTTGCTAATTTAAATAACGAAGTTACCAATAACGAACACTTAATTTAAGTACAATTACTTACGTGGAGAATTCCATAACAGAGCCAAAGGATCATCAACATCAGTTAAATCAAAAAATCCTCCTTCCACTATCACAATAAATACACAAATTAAAATTAGCTTTAACATAATTTTTTAGAAAAGGCTATTTTTAGTATTTTTTAAACTTTAACTTAACTAGCGATATTTTTAACGTATAAAATAAAACTGTTCCCAAAACCATACGTGCCCACATTTTTATGCCTTTTTTAACATTATTTGTTTAACTGAGTTGGTTCCTGTTCTCAAGCTTTTAGGCAAATTAGACTGATGCTCAATAAGCTTATTAACGGTACTTGATGGTTCTGTCAATATTTCATTAATATATCTTAAGTTACAAGACGAAAAACATTTTGTCAATAGAGATGTTCAAATAAAGGCACATTTTACCCAAAGCTTTGTTTATTTAATTTATTAATTTAAACATAGCTTTTATTATATTAAAAATTACGGTAAAATAGTCATGTCTATGATAAGATTTTGAAGTAATCACAAAATTAACAGTTAAAATGACTTAAAACGTTCAGGAAAATCAAGTATTTCAGATATAAATGAATAAAATGCCGAAATAAGTCAAAACTACCGTATATCGACTATTTATATTTAAAGATCTCCAAATCAAAACCCATTTTTTAATAAAACACAATTTTTAGTTTACTATTATACCTGCGCATTTTGTAATATTAAATTTTTAAAAGTTTTTTAACTAAAATATATGTATATTATTTATTTTATAATCTATCATACCAACTTCCAACTATATTTTGACCCATTTTGATCAAGAATAACTTTAGAACAAATAAAGATATCATAATGAAGAAAGCCTTAAGCTACATACAAAATAACTATATTTTTCTGTGCTTAAGCTTAGCAATTTCTAATGAAACATTCGAAAGTTGTTACAAATTTACCAATCAAAACAAATTTCGCAAATCGCATTTTGCAAGCTTATGAACTAAGCATTGAGATTGTTGTAAAGAAATTATCATATTCTTACCATTTGGTTGTGACATTCAGTTAATACAAAAACAAAATGGCCGATTTTTCGATATAAAGAAAGTTTGTTATTTTAAAAGCAACACCATGTATATTTCCTTTCACCAGTCCATAAAATATCAAGTATTTCCACTTATTAATGGATTTATTGATTTTTAAAAACTGGCTGCATAGCAACTTATATTATTATTTGAGAATAAACATTTTGCTACATACAAGGTGACAAAAATTACACCAAAAAAGCTTTGTTTTTCGCAATATTATCAAAAGGTTTTAAAAAGTTATTTAGCCTTATTGCAATTATTATTTTGTAAACAGCGTATAGCTTTGTTGCCACATTATTTTGCTGTAACCTTATATGTAGCAAATTTTTATTGTCAAATAATAGTTTTAATTGGCATGCAGTCAATTTTTTGAGATCAATATTTCCATTATTTTTGGAAATAGCCATAGCTTATGTTACATTTTTTAAAGGGAAAAATTTAGTTTTAAAACGGAGAAAAAATATACTTGGTGTTCCAATTAAAATAAGAAAGTTGCCTTATATCAGAAAATCGGCCATTTTGTTATTGTGTTATCAGAATGTTTCAAGCAAATGGTAAGGACATAATAAAACACTTTTAAAAATCTAAGGCTTTCTGCAAATACCGCTTTTTTATATCTTTATTTTTTCTAAAGTTATTAGCTATCACAATAGGTCAAAATATAGTCGGGCACCTTTTCTTTCAATAAAAAACCACTGGACCCAATAATCCTAATCTAGGTAAAGCTTTACAAGCGCCTTATTACTTTAAATAAGTCTACCAGATTTCATCTAAATGGGGTAACGGGTTTCAAAGATATTTTAAATATACAGACTTTTTAAAAAACTTTAACGCCCTGTATATCAGAATTGAAGCAGGTCCAGACCCATGTGTATGGAAACGATTTTTTATTTATTATAAAAAGACATAAAAAACTACCCCCTAAGTTTCGTACCGTAGTTAGGAAATACCTTGTATTATTTTTCGCTCTTGTTTTTGAGATACCTTGTATACAGGGTGCCCTAACTCTATTTATACACCAAATTACTACGCACCTGTACAAGATACAAAAATAAACTTAAAATAAAAGATGTTTATTTGAACACGCTCTTTTAACTATCAGTACTAGTTAATATACAAGTTGTCTCAAAAACAGAATGTGTATTGTCAAGTTAGTTTTTTTAAATGAAACACCCTATATATTTTAACAAATTTTGATTCTGTATTAAATTCTGCATCAAAATATATAACACAACTATACGTCAGTTCTTGCAGGTTTTTAAGATATATCAGCAGTCTGCTGATATAATCAATAACAATTAAAAGTAAAAAAGAAAATATTACTTTGTTTTTAATTATTTTTAAATAATTCTGTTACTGTCAGAGTGACAAATAATTTATTAACGTGTAATTAATTACGGTCTATTATACGAACTACTAATAGGTAAGTCAGCTGTTTAGTGTATTTTAGATAAATATTTAATAACCTAACTTAAAAATCGGCATTATTGACGTATTGTTGTTTTTTTAATGCAATTCAGTAAATATGTGTCTAAAATAAACTAAATTGTTTACATACTTATTAGTAGTTTTGACAATGGAAGGTTATTAATTACTTATGATTATAATATTTGTTGTGTGTGACATAATTATTTAAAAATAATAGAACCAAAATATTATTTTCTCTTTCCTTTAATTGTTAAAGAGTATATTAACATACTGCTGATATCTCAAAAACCAGCAATAATTGGCGTATAAAGTGTTTTATATTTTTAATGTAGAATTTAATACAAAGTTAAAATTTTTAAAATATAGGGTGTTCCATTTAAAAGAAACCTACATGTTAATGAAAATTATGATTTCAAGACACCCTGTACAATAACTAGTACTATAACTAAAAAGAGTGTATTCTAGTAAACATTTTTTAATTTAAGTTTATTTTTGTATCTTGTACAGGGGCAAAGTTATTTGGTGTATAAATAGAGTTGGGATACCCTGTATTTACCAATACCAAACACTTCATCTTAGTTACATTTACACATAGATAGCTAATTACATTCCTAGAAATATACATTTTTATTTCAAGTATCTTTTTGTATCTTGTACAGGAGCGAAATTATTTCGTGTATAAATGGAGCGGAAACACCATGTAAATTCAATTCTCACCAAGATCTCTGACACCATACAAGGAAACACGAGGATGGTTAAACTGAGACAAAATTTTACTGAATGTGCTGGTGGATGGCGCTTGAGATTTTGAGGGCAGCCAAACCAAGAAATTTAAGGAAGAAGAATAAAAAACTGATGCAAATTCGAAAAACGACATGACACTACTTACACGTACCTATACAATTGCCACGATCGATTTCTTGAAAAGTATAAAATTTTGAAAATTAAATATTACAAACTTTATATTTCACAATTCGGGCGAGCTATATAGCTAAGATGAACACCAAAAATAATTTATTAGTAGTCGCAAAATTTATTGTTAAATTTCTGGTGCGTATTTCCTAAAGGTGGAGTAAGCAACTTTTAAATCAAACAACCATAGAGTGAAGTAAAATGTTTTCTATAAGTGGCTAGTCAGGAACAGAAGTAATCCAGTAACATTTTTCTTAAACTAAGATAATACCACTTTTAAACTCTAGAAGGTACATGCTATCTTGTGGAAAAGTAATCTAACTGTATTAAGTTCCTCTGTTTTAGGAACTTACTACAGTTAGATCACTTTTCCACAAGATAGCCTTCATCTTCTAGAGTTCAAAAGTGGTATTATCTCAATTTAAGAAAAATGGTATTTGAATCACTTCTGTTCCTGACTAGCCAAGTGATTATATGACACCAAAAAATAACTTTCAAAAATCCAAGAAGTTTTTGCAGCTTTTAAACATTTTTTAAACGTAGGATCGTAAGTACCTACATGTTTAAAGTTTATTCTGTTCAGTTAAAAAAATTCTTTAGTTAGGGGTTGTTTGTAAAGCTCTAGGAAATGTAATTTTAAAGTTTCAAATGTTTTTACTTGTAATCATGCTTCTGGCACCCCCTGTATTGTTAAGAAAAGTTATCGTTCCTTTATTTTTCATGCCAGTAAATAATACCTTATTCAAAAAATGTAAAATAAAATTGTTAGTATAGAAAATACTGCGTAATTGCCCTGGAAGAGGTGGGTGCGTCCAACAAGCTAACCATTGCCTGGGTACCAGGACACGAAGGCCACGAAGGCAATGAAGAAGCTGAAAAATTGGCAAAGGAGGGGCTGGTAGGACAATGGTAGGTCCTGAGCCCTACTGTGGTATTCCATCATGCCAGGTAAGGTCATCCATTAGATCATGGATTATGAGGGAATCACAAGACTGGTGGAGGAGAACACCAGGACAGCGTCAGGCGAAAGTGTTCATCAAGGCTTACTCGCCAGAATTTACAAAAGACCTTCTGAATTATAACTGGAAGGCAGTAAGAATAATAGTGGGTCAACTGACAGGTCATTGCAGACTGAATAAACACCTGGAAACTATGGGCCTGGCAGAAGAAAACCTATGTAGGTTCTGCCAGGAGGATGAAGAAACCGCAGAACACGTATGGTGCTACTGCGAAGCCCTTTGTCGTCTGCGGTTTGCAAGGCTGGGTGAAGAAAACCTAAAGCGGCAAGATATACCAAGGGGCCAGTTTCAAGCTTGTGGAGTCTGATTAAACAGACCGGCTTGGATAGCGTACTCTAACCTATGGACGGAGGACACACAATAAACCTGAGCAGGTTGCAGTGTTAGAGGATATGCAATCCACCTCCTAATCTAATCTAATCTAATCTAATAGAAAATACACTCTTAAATTTTATTTTAAATATAAAACACATTCAACTTTTAAATACTTTTACAAACATGAACTTATGTTTTTTATTTACAAATCTTTTTTTACGTCACAATAGCAATGAGGTCTTTTATGGTTAAATAAAATAAAGGATGTTCCCATTTAAATGACACGTGTTTAAGATAGACGAAAAAAATACAAACCAAAAATCCAAAAAGTTTAAAGTTTCCTAAAAATTTCGACAAGAAATTTAGGTATAAATTGAGATAACAATAAAAACACACACTTTTTTTTAATAAAAACTTTTTATTATTTTTATGGGATTAAATATTTTATATACTTATAAAAGTCAAATATTCTTATTTTAACAAATAAATATTTACAAGATAATACAGTCAATAAAAGAAAGAATAAACCTATAATATAAATACATTAAATAAGCCTTAATTCTTACTTTTCTATCGATATCTTACAAATTTATGTTAAGTATTTCACTACTGAAATTTTATAAACTTTTATTCAATTTATTTGTTTTCTCAAAAACTTAGTTTAAAGATTTTTATTTTATATTATTAATTACAATAAAGCTGGATTTATACCTTAAAGTTGTCGTTGTTTATTGGTATTTGAGGTTAATGCCTTACATTAAAGTAAATTGCAAATCATAACGTCAAACGGCAACCACCGTACAAATAACTAATGTAAAGTCTCTCCGCTATCAGCACGAAAACGCACGAGGATATTCGACAACGGATGTTCCTTGCACCTCGTCCCCGCTGCAAAGAGTAGAAGAAAAATGTGTTATGGGACCGTGAGACTACTATATAGTTTTTTATACGTTGGCAATGACGACACCCTTAAACGTATAATTCACACTAATACTATATATGCCCTATGATGCTTTGATATTTTTGCTTCAGATTAAAAAGTTAGACGTGTACATTCACAGAGTCAATTCAGTCATTTAAAAGGACGTTTTAACATTTTAAAAATATATTTACTTTTGGTCTTTCCGTTTTTTTTTTTTTTTTGTATTTTATAGACAATTCTAGAATTGTTACCAAAACATTGTAAGTTTTAAAAGATTTTTTAAGTTGTTTTCAAAAAGTAAAATATTATCAATCTGTTTTATTAAAAATATAGGCAATATAAAACAATACCTGCATGTAAACATTTGACCATGCACATTATTTATTAACACCCTGTATAAAAAAAAAACAGATAATTCTAATCAGTAACACAATCGTTGCATTTAGTTCAATAATGTGATGTATGGACTAGTTTAAGATTAAATACAAGACGATAAAACTTATAAATCCGCAAATTTGATGTTACCTACTTGTAATGTAAGATTTTTCTGTCTCTTATATTGAAATTTTTTATTTAGTTGTGATTTTATAGCTATGCTTTCAATAGAATTTTTAAAGGGAATTAAAAAAAACAGCCTTAAGGAAGAGTCGTTTAAAACAGTAACTTGTTTATCCAACAAGTGTGCAAAGTGATACTTTCCTGCACGCAAAAGCATTTAGACAAACAACGCGGCACGCAGGAAAGACACCTTTACGCAACTGTTAGAAGAAATATTTTTTCCAGGACCGTTAAAAAAATAATCCGTTTTTTTTTTAAATCGTTTACATAAAGATAAAATACTCCATTTTAGTACACTATATAATGTGTTAGAAAAAATACTGCTAAGTATTTTTTCTAACATTTAAATTTCTCATTCGTAAAAAAATAATCACTTTATGCCTTGTTACATAAATTACTATTTTCTATGGGTGCTCTTAAATAAGTAAAAACCATAGAGTAAGGAAATTATAAGAGTTATCATGGAATAGCCGATTTAAGGACAGGTCATGCGAAAACTCCCAATATAATTTTATTCGTTTCTCGTTGAAATACCGCCAGTTAGTCATTTCAGTAAGCTTACGTGTCTCCCCACCGCTGATGTTACACGAGGCGAGGTTTCGACTGAAGCATTTAAAGTGAAAACTGGAAACATGACAAGCCTGCCGCCAAGCCTGCCGCAAAAGCGGTACGAAAATTTTAGCATGCCATGGTTTCTTTTATCCGTAGGTATGTTACTTTATGGTAAAAACATACAGGAGCACCTTTGATATATCAGAATTAATCGTCTTGGTGTTCATTACTAAAAATAGACTTTTTGACAAGAATATTATTTATTATAAATAAGTACAACAATTAGACAAACCTAAAATTTTACATGTTTAAAACTACAACGAAGTCGTTGGACTTTTCGATCGTTTTCGGTCACAGTTAAAATCATCGTAGAGCCAAAAATCGTCATCTTTCTTACTTAGCTTATATCCACCTATTCCAGTCAACACCTCTAAAGATACAAAATTACCAATTAGTAGTCCTTTTGCTATACTATAAAATATTTACAAGTTGCATTTTTTTAAAGAGAAATTTATGAGTTTCTAAAATATGGTGCTCTTCCATACGTACTCATAGGTATTCCACTAGGTTTATACATCTCGTTCTGATCGTAGTCGACGTCATAGTAAATGCCACTTTGATTCTGAAAAAATAAAATATTAGGTATTTAAAATAGGTAAAATTTTGAACTAAAATACCCATAACTTATATTTTAAAGATGCTTTAACTTTTTAAAAGATTCCTAAAGAAAAAATATTCCTGGGATTTTTTTATGTTGTTAGCATCGCGTACATTTTAAAAATTGGTCAATTTTTTTCCATAGAAAAGGAATACGACATGTCGTATTATAAAAGAAACCTGCAATCTGTTTTAATTATCTTACTATTTTTAAGATACCATCCCTAAGAATTTTGATAAAAACCTAGATGAGCGTCGAGAATTTTACAAAATAATTAAACTAGTTCTTTTTAAAATTCGGTAAGTTAGTAAACCTTATTGTTAAAACAATTAAAGCAGTAAATTAACTGTAAAAATTTAAAAATGCATAAGAAAAAAATGCAGCAAGAATAGTACTATGTGAGAAAACTTACAAAGGGAAAAAATAACTTTAAGAATACGATAGGGGTTATTTTATTCTTATAGAATAATTCTTTTTATTAGATAGTAATTAATAGATAAAAAACTAAACTATTACAGTTTTTATCTTTCCTTTAAAATATATAAAATAAGACGCGTGATGTAAATCCTCGACTTGCAATTTTTTATGCACGTTAAATATCTTTTTGTGATTTACTCTAGTAATGGTTTTTTTTAGTTTAATAGAACTATAATATTCCTTAATAATCTTACTACGTTTATAACGAAAGTTAATAATGCAGGAGAACAAAAATCACTTACCGCTATCGATGCGTTACTTCTACTTTTAGGTCTCGGAACATGAAAATTTCTACCCAATAAATCAGCCTTATCTTCCTCCTCACTAGAGCTACTGTTATCTAATGGTCGCATACCCTGTATACTTGCTGCCCTATTAGCTAATTGAGCCTTTAAAATAAAAAAATATAAATATGCAGTGTGTTCGGTAATTCTACTGACAAACTTTAAGCGGTAACTTTCCCATAAACAATAACGAAAAAGCTTTAGGCGTTTTCGGCTTATTTTGCTACCTTTTTAATTGACAGATAAATACTGGGTTTAACTTCATTATACCAATTAGTATGTTTTTGGTAAAAAGTGAAGTTTAACCTATTTATCTGTCAACCAAAATAAGTACCAAAATGAGCCGAAATTTCCTTTATATGAATATACGTCCTCAACAGTACTTTATACTGCAGGGTGTGTAAATTAAAAAGAAAGTGCATTTGGTTTACCTGTAGATTTAATCTAGGTAATGGTACCGGTGGAAGTGTGCCTGTTGTACCACCATATATTGAACCTGGGTGACGCTGGAGAGTGTTGTTCATTGGTAAAGTTGGATAACCGAATATTGCTGAAGATGGACGAGTTGGAGCAAGACCAGGTTCCGGCTATTAAAAAAAAAGGAAATAATTGTTAACCAAAGATGACAAGTATCATGGCTACTTATTAAAAATATAATTTAATACCTTGTATTAAGGTAATATATTTAAACATTAGCAAAAAACAAAAGTTTTAAAAAAGATAAAGAATCTACATAAAAATAAAAATTAGAACTCGACAAAAACTGCATTAGATCAATTTTTAGAAAAACAGGTTCATCAAAAAATATAAAAATTTGGTCCTGCTTAATCTTGGCTAAATAAAAAGTTCTTAATAAAACCATAATAGCTTACGAGCTAGGACTCTCCATTTAATTAAATCCTAGTACCTTTAGTATTTAATATAAAAATATCTTCTAAAATATGATACTAGGATACTTACTGCATAATGATTTGCTTGTGCCATAACATCAGCAATTTGTGCCCATCGTAATCTGTCTTCAAGTGTAAGTTGATATGGAGGTGCACCAACTACTGGGGTTTTTACAGTATTACTGGCGGTTGCCATATATCCAAATACAGGACTTCCTACTGCTGCTTTTTGCTCTCTACTCCATTTTCGACTAAAAGAAAAACTCTTAATAATCAAAATAAATTACACGTTGTCAAATTAAGTATTTAAAAACCTTAAAGATTTGTGATTAATCATTGTTAGCCATTATAGCTGAAGCTGCTTCTATTTTAAGTTTGCTTTTGATCTTGAAATCAAGAAGATACTTAAACTATGTGACATTTATAACATATGAATGTTGAGTTCTTTGTGTTTTATCTATCTTTTTATATATTTTAATTATTATATTACCTCCACATTACTAGGCACACTAAAGTTAGTCCAATAATGACAATAGCTGCCACACTTGCTCCAATAGCAACACCTAGAACTTCGCCATCAAGTTCACATTGGTTCCCATAGTAATTTCCTGAACATCTGAATAAAAACAAGGATCATTATATCTCAATAAAAGTTCCATAATGTACAAAAGTATCGTGCAATTCAAATATTTTTACTTACATGCAGGTTTCTTGTCCATTCTGATATTTACACTCTCCTCTATTATTACAATGCGAAGCTTGACATTGCTCGCACTGTCTTCCAGCTCTATGTTTATTATCGAACCAAGGATCTCGAAAGCCTTCAGAACATTCACACTTAAAGCTGCCAAAGATGTTTATACATTTTGCTTGAACATGACAGTCATGTAGTTCGGGTGAAGAACATTCATCCAGATCTGAAATTTAACTTTTATTATAAAGAAAAAACATACACGCTTGCAGTTGCAACTCATACATACCTTGTAAACTTGATACTGATCCAGGAGGACTATCCACCCACAAAGCACTATTACCAACATTATTATTTCTTCTCTGAATTACCCCAAGAAGATGTCTTTGAATATCATTTCGAACTGCTGGTCTAGAAGTTTCAGCATTTTCTTCAAGCTGTAAGGTGATATTTACAAAAACACCCGCTTGACCTTGTGAGCGATCTCCTTTGTAGATGTTGTTTACTTTAGCACCAAGATATTCATCGCTAAAAGGAGTCATTGACATTGCTGATTCAAGCTAAAAATAAAAATTATGTTGGGTCATGACTAGTAAAAAAATACAAAAATTCAGTAATAAGTTAAACATTTCGAAAGAGTCTTTTCATTAAATTAGGAAAAACTTATTATAAACACGGGTCTAGAAATAGCCATGATTGAACGTTAACGTTAAGGAAAAGCTCTTAATAAAAACGAATGTATTAAATTCTTACAGCTCTTTCGGCTTCATAGGATAGCTGCTCATAACTTTCACTAGTTTTCTCGAGTAGTTCATTGGCCCAAACCACCCTTCTTTCATAGATTCTATCTACTCTCAGAGACACTAACACAGATACAATTTTCCTGCATGGGTCCCTATGTTTTCTCCTCGCTGTTCCTGGCCGACAATGGCATGCACTTACTCCTGATTCTGTTTTACAGATCTCGTGTTGGGATACATCGCAAGTAGAGTCATCCCCAACAATACAGGTATCAATCCTGTAAAATATTTTACATAAAACCTCTAATTACGTCACATCTACTAAAATCTGCCCATTTTTGATCAAAAGTAACCATGGTTGATGACTTTAGAACTAATTGAATACATTTTTGGTATTTTGACTATGGTCACTGACTTTTAAACAAACCAAATGCAATACATTTATTTTGTTTGGGTGTTTATCCTAATCAAAAATGCGCAGTTAATAGTTGTTAAGAAATATTTGATGACAAAACCTTACCTTACTGGGGCTTGTGTCGGTCTTGGTCTTCCAAATGGTGGTCTTCTTTGAGCTGGCTTTACTGAACCATAATTTGGTTTAATAGGTTTATCCTGTTCAATATAGCTAGTTCCTTGTACCACTTGGTTGTTGGATGGTGCGCTTGGTTTAATTCCTGCTGAACTTACCGAAGTAGTTGCCGCACTGTCACCAAAGAGATTAAGATATGTTCGTTTGCCATCTATGGAGACGAAACCTTCATCTCCGACTGGTGATGTTATTACGTCAGTCGGCGAGTTAATATTTTCTATGTCAACTAAAAAATATTCATTAATAAATTATTAAGCAGTGTTGATACTAGTCACTAAATAAAATTTATTCTTAGCTCTACGTGCATAGATTGTTTTTTTAATATTCAATATTTGTATTTACCAGGAATAACATAGGGTTGTCCCTGTCCAGCTGATGCATCTGAAGGTCCTTGAATGGCAGAAACTGTGACGTCAAATATATCACCAATAGCGCTGACTGGCCTGGTTATTATTGGTTGTCGATTGATTCCCCCTGGTTTATATTCGGTGTCATCAAGAACAATTCCCGGTCGTGGCCGGTATGGATTGTATGAAAATGAACTTAAAGTTGAATAATTTGTAGCTAAAACACAAAAAAATTAAAATAAAAAATGTATTTTTTGTCGAAGCTGGTAGAAATAGAAGATGAAAACGGGACATACAGGGTGATCATTCTTAAGTCGGCACAATAACTTCTTTATTATTGAAGATACAGAGTCGGTTGAATTGGTAAAGTCGTAGTATTTTTCCGCTAATTAACGTGCTCTCAACGGAAAAACAATTAAACATCGGGTTTTTGACTTATTGCAATAAATGTACTTTTTAAATGGAACACCCTGTATATTAAATCACCATTCGAAAGATCTGTCAAAGAGCTTTTAAAAAGTAGTTATGTGATATATTAATTTTTCAATAGTTTCGAAAATATGGTCATCCTCGGGAATTTTATAGTAAACTGAATTTAAAAAAAACACTTTGTATATTGCATCACTATTAAATAGATATTTTATTGAGATTTTAGAAAAAAGCACATTAGATAAGTCTATCTCTTATAGTTTAAAAATATGGCCATTCAAATCTGAAAATTATGTAAAATTTCCATGATATCCTCAGCTTTAAGCTTTAAGCACTAAGTTTAGTGTATAAGATAAAATATAATGCCAATAATTCCAAAACTATGAGAGTTAGACATATCAAATTTGGTATTTTTCTAAAGCTCTTTAAAATATTTATTTAATGGTTATACAATATACCAAGTGTTTTATTTAAAAATGCCAGTTTACTCTTAAAATCCCAAGGATCACCATATTTCCGAAACTATTAAGAACTGGATATATCACATGTGGAATTTTTTAAATCTCTTTAATAGATCTTTCGATTGGTAATATAATATATAGGGTGTTCAATTAAAAATACATTTTTGAAAATAAATCGAAAGCCCAATGTTCAATTGTTTTTCGGTTAGCAGCACGTTAATCAGCGGAAAAAGTACTAAACTGTACTAATTCAACCGACTTCGTATCTCTAACAATAAGAAAGTTAGCAATAGTGCCGACTAAAGAATGATTACCCTGTATAACCCAATTGTATCTTTAAAACAATAAAATCTTTGGTATTTCTACCTTGAACTGAAGATGAGGTATTGAGCACCCCAATTTGAGTACTTTTCACTTCTCCGGTATTAGTAATAGATGGCAATTCTTGAGTTGCTACACTGCTTAAACTAGTAGTACTGGAGTTATCTTTTAGAGTAGGTAAAACCACTTCTTGAATGGACGATTCTAACAGTGGAATCACTTTGTGTGTTTCTGGTAATTCGGTAATACTTGTGTCAAGAACGTCACCAGATTTAATTGTTGAGTTTGTAATTTCAGTGGTAGTTATTTCTTCCTTAGTAACATTTGTTGGTGTTATCTTATCATCGTCGCTGGATTGCGTTGTTACTGTAGACAAAGTCTCCTCAGTTACTAAAGATATGGGCGTTTCTAATATGGATAAATCGGTTTTAATGGTAGGTGTTACTAGGGTGACCTATAAAAATAAAAGTGTTATAGTTATTTACATTAGGAAGGAGCCAAGTGCCACTTTTCCTCCCGGACATTGTTTGCAGTCATCCAAGGAGAAATGTTATTTTTCTACTATCTGTTTGCGATTTTTTCAAGAAATACATAATTATTTAAATACAGTATCGGAATAAAAAGAATTCTAATTTAATTCGCGGGTCCCTGTATCTCGTAACAATTAAACACCAGTCAAAATATGCCATTTAAAATGGTCAAATATTATAAGAGCTATCGTTGTCAAGGCACTGAGCGTTGTTTTTATAATAAATGTGACATAAGTATTTTATTTTATTAGGTCGAAAAAAAGTATCATTCCAAAGCTAAATGGACTCTAAAGGCGACGACAATATGCCTTAAAATTCTTGGAAACCGCACGGCTAGTATTAGTTATTAAATCTTTGCCAACTAAGTCTCGCGAACTATGCAGAAAAAGAATATGAGAGGGTTAAGCGGTAGATGGAAGAGGACCACGTCAAAACCATTTACCCTAGATGCGGTTCTTATATATTTTTCGAAGAAAACAGAAAACTCAAACGCATCTAAGGCTCGTAGTTTGAATTCTGTGTACGTTGCATTTTGCAAAGATTCACAATTGTTTAAAGCTAATTTGGTATTGAATTTTTAGTTTAGACAAATTGGTCACATATTTTTGCTTTACTGATTTAAATTATTCACAGTAGGAAACATTGATAGCTATTTATTTAAAAAAAGGTTAAGTTAATCTTCAGAAAAATTTAATTTCATAAAAGGAGGGAGTATCCGATAGACATAATAACTGCTAATGCCATAGTCCAAAATTGACTCCAAGAGTAAAAGAGAATAAAATTAAATAAAAATCGATTAAAAACCTAACCCTTTTTGTTCCGTGTTAAAAACAATAATTAAAAACTCAATTGCTCAATAATGATATTCCGTAAATCTAATTCGCAATAGCTGTATGTGTGTCCTTTTTCATCTTGCACAGTTAAACAGAGAAGTATTAGTACACATATAGACATTTTACGAACATTTCCGATGTTTAGTCTATTGTGACACAGAGTACCAAAAAGTGCAATTATCGACTTCTCGAGTAGAAATCTACGATAGAAAGCGAGGTGTAGAATTCTATAGAGCACGGAGTCCCGCTGCTGGGGCAAGTACACTATGTTACGTTTATGCGTAAATAATAAAGAAAATATAAAACATCAAGTTTCCTAAACTGGTAGTTTCTAGTAAAGGGACAAGCCTTTTTAAATTTACGTCATAGAAATCCAGACAGAAAATGTTCATTTGTCAGGCTCCTGATTAAGTATTTCTTATTAGGAATTCCTGGACCATTTTATACCATTATATACTAACAAGCTAATTTTTGTGAGTAGACGACCAACTTTTTTCTTACAACAATTTTTGTTGGTGGTAGCATACAGGGCTAGCAGAGATTAAATATGTTGATTTGAAAAATATTATTTTGAAAATATCATAAAAACCTCGCAATTTGTAGGACAATGTGGGTGTTAAATTATATAAATATTGTTTAATCAACAGAAAAAAATCTTCTGGTTAGTAGTTATTTTTCACGACATCGTTAACCATACAAGTTGGCGGCAGGGGACTCTTTGATAAAACCTTACATTTTGTAGGCCAAATATTTTTTCGGTTTATTTAAATAATTATCTTGAAAATTAACAGAGAAAATTCCTGTTAATTAAAAGTTTTAATATCTGTCAAATTAACACATTTAATTCTTGCTACCCCTGTAAGCTACTACCAACAAAATTTGTTGTAAGGAAAAAAGTTGGACGTCTCGTCAAAATGAAGCTACTGACGAAAAATTAGATTGTTAGTAATGCATTGGAAAAATGGCCCAGGTATCTCTAACAATTATTTACTGCTTTAGCAATAGGTTTTGGTATATTTGCCAGTAAAAGGATAACCAAACAAGCACTATTAGTCACACATGTTTACATGCCGGTATTTAGTTAGATTGTCTCTTTTCCTCACATTGCCTATGTGTTATGTTATTTAGCTCAGTCGGTATCAAATGTAATAACAAATATATATATATATATATATATATATATATATATTGGGCTTTTTTCCATAATTTTTGTCACAAACATAAAAACGAAAAAAAAATAGTATGCTGGCTGGTAGACGGAGGAAAAGTGTACTTTTTTCTCATACGGGGGAGGAAAAGTATTTTTCGATGAAAGAAGTAGAAAAAATAGATACAGGAAAATAAGTGATTTAAATCGTATACCTTAGTGGTTTTTTCCGGTTTTGGATTTTTTCTTTATTTTTCTCAAATTCTACTGTTTCCTGATCCACTCTTCTGAAGTTTCTAGAATAATATTTGTTGTTACTTCTGCTGGGATGCCATCCGTTTTTGGGGTATTTCTTTCATATCTACAAAATAAAATATTGCACATTATTTTTTTACATAAGTGAATTAAATAAGTGTTAGTTTATTATTTGTTTAAAGATTCAGAAAGTCATTACGTTGAAATAAAGTATTTTTAATTAAGTAAACATTTTTTAATTTACCATTTTCAGAGGTCTCCGACTCCTCTGCTTTGGTATCATTTAACTCGTAGACGGGATCATGTTCCTCTTCTACAGCATGATCTTCCAGGTGAGAACCTAAATCTAAGGTGAAAATATCGTCCATGGGTTTTTCGGATGTCAGACTGATCAAGTCTGAATTGCTTATTTGTGGCATAGGCTTGTAGGGTGGAATGTTGGGGTTTGGTCTTTTTGTCGGACGCCTTCGGTTCCATGGTGGAATTGCAACTGGTCGGTAAAAGCTAAAGTGTAAAATCTTAATAATATTGAATCAAATATTAATTTTGTGTTTTTAGATGGTAAATCAAAAAAGATTTTATTGTTCATTTTAGTTAAAGTATTTTTTAAACATTGAGGTATTAATAGTGGAAGTAAAGAGATTTAGCACTTAATGAGAAAAATCCTAAACACGCTGCTGAAGAGTAGGATTGGTTGGCTAAAGGTAATTTTTGGTTAATTCTTACCCTGGTCTAACGTTTCCTGACATTTGATCCGGATTGGGAAAACTGCTGCCTGGGTTACCCATGTATGGTCGTTTTGGCGACATATTTGATGAATGCGGTAATTCAAATGGATACGGAGTTGGCGGTCGACTTGACATCGGTGGTGGTACGGGTCCTTTTTAAAAAAAATAAACTTAGTCAAGAATACACACCTTTACTTTTATAGATAATATATAATAACCGAAAAAATTTAACTAAACTATAAACAAAATGTCTCCACGCTCTGTGCTCTACTTTAGTTGATGAAACTCAGAAGCCATGAGATGAAAGTTTAGCCTCCTCAATTTTTATAGATATTTATGTAATGAGACTATTTTTTTATAAAAGACTTTTAGCATCTTGGCTTTTTTCGACAAAAATAAACAATGACCTGTTATCCTTTACAGTAAATTTGTTAATGTGAATAGTCTAAGAAAATTATACTTGTGATAATACACTGGTTAGAAAAAAACTAGATCACTAAAATTGCGCTTTTCTGACCGTAAAACTATAATTCATTGTTGTAATAGGCGCTAAATAATTTCTTTTGGATATTTTTTATTTATCCTACATGTTTCCGGTCATAACTTGCTACCATCTGTCTATCTGTGATAAGTTTTATAATTTTTGCTTAGAAACATAGTTCGGGCGGAATACCTGATTGCAAAAACAAAATTTGCCTTACAGCAAACTATTGGTACAGTTGTGTTTAGTGCATCATAATTTTCTAAGAAAAACATTTTCGAACCAAAATAATGCATTAGGGGGTGAAGGGGTGCTTTTAGGGGTAAAATTGTTTTTACAATTTTAAGCAGTAAATCCTATTATAAAAAGTTAAAAGTTGTCGAAATTAAAAAAAAAAACTACATCTTATGTCATTAGCATTTTTACTCTAACCTCAAATTTTTTGAGAAAAGTAGAGAAAACTCTTTTTCCGCTTTTAATTTTTATTTGTTACAAAAATAGTTTGATTAGGCTGAAATTGGAGCGGATATACTTTTACTATTCCAAATATACTGTATTTTTTTCATCAATAAATAATATTTAGCCGTAATAATAAAAACTTCAAAAAAATTTAACCGCAAATTTGATTTTAATTTCTTTTTTTTAATTGTTTGCTATCGGCTCATTTTTTCGTTTTTTTTATTAACTTTTATTAATTGCAATAAAAAAAATATATAATTTTTAAACAAAATTGGAAAAAATCAAAACTTCCACATTTTTTATTATATACATGTACATCGTGTTATTTTCATCAAAAACATAATACCATTTATTAAAATTGTAATTTTTAAAGAATTTTTGAATATTTTAAAACTTTAGAAAACATTTTTAAATGTAAAATTTGAATACAGGTAAACAGTGTGACAGGCGCGCTTGTGAAATGCTTCGTTGTATCGGCAAGCGTCGATCTCCGGAGTTAAGCAGTGGAATGCGCGCCCATAATTTGGATGGGTGTCCGGCGACAGCGGTGTTCTGCTCGGGGATGCGGACCGAGCAACAACCATCCAAGCTATGGAATGAATGGTGTGTGAATGAGAAGGAGTGGGGGTCAAGGTACAATAAGCCCTCAGGCTGCAGTGCACGCACCTAGGGGGCGGTCGTCGGACCTGGGTGGGATGACCCTGAAAGGTGAAAAAAACAGTGTGACTCAGAATGGGTGTTACATAAAGGACAAATATAACAAAAATTTTTTAAATTTTAAATCAGAATTTTAGTGAAAACTGGTCCAAAACGAAGGAACACGAAATTTTGCTTTTATTGGTAATATACAGGGCAAGTTTATAACTAAAAATATGAAAAATGACCTAGTATAAAGTACTTTTATTGTTTAAAGTGTTGTCATCTGGGTTCGGTCGTCGCTTTTTGCTTTTTGTCCGAAAAAAATTCATAACAAAAAAACGATAAAAGATAGAAAGTTGAAATTTTCAGAAAAAATTGGCCATTTAATGGGGCACCTGTGAAAAAAAATTAAGACAATTGAAGAAAGTTAAGTACAGGGTTTGGCAAAAAATGTGACTTTTCAAAAACCGAGGTGAGCGTAATCAATTATCTGTCCAGGGTTTTATTTTATCGAAACGAAATTTTGCACACAGGTCAGAAATGGTCCCGTTCAGAACCCTATTGTTTTTGGGTTCATTCGGATAAATAGAAAAAAGTTATTTACGTTTTTGTAAGAAAAAATTGACCGACTTTGAGCCTTAATAACTCGAAAACGGTTTTACTAATAGGTATGCGGTTAGTGGATTATGAAAGACCGTCTTTTGAGCACAAAGTCCCTAAATGGTCTTCTGTTAAAAATATTTTATTTTCTGGGAGAATTTTTAAATGAAAAAAAAATGACAAAAATTTGGAAATTTTCGCATGTTTCTATTTTTTTCTCAAAACTGTGACCTTGAATTGAAAAACGCAAACGTCATTGGATTCTTCTCAAAAGGTTCTATAAAATGAGATATCCAGCATAATTTTGGTATTTATACAGCGTGTTTTATAAAGCTTAAAAATTTTGATTTTTTTGTTAAAAATGGGACATTTTTTACATTTTATTTAATTACAAAAAAATATTTTAGCTAAAATTCTGAAATAATTCTTGCATAATGTTTACTATTTGCACTACAACATATCAAAATTTCAAATCGCTAGGGTAAATACTTTTAAAGATATGAATTTTTAAATTTTATTAAAAAGTGCCGACTTTACCCTAAAATTGTCGCTTTAATAATTAAAACTATTAAAACACCTTTGCGCCATCCGTTAGATCGTCTACTTATCTTTCAAAACCTATTTACAGTTTTTCTCTACAACACTTAGAAATAGGTGAAAAATACGTTTCAAAAAAAAAATACACATTTTTACCCAAAAATCGCGATTTTTTCGTTAGTCAAAATCGCATAAGGCGGCTTTGGTTTGCTTTGGCGATAGTGTTTTTTATGACCACTATTGATTTTGTACAAGGGCTGGTTAAAATATATTGAGCTGTCAGTTGACTTTTAGCATCTTCGAGTTTGACTGGTTTTTTCGTAATTTCGAAAAAATACAGTTTCCCGGTGAAAAACTATGCTTGGATCGGAAAATTTGGAATTTTTCACGAGCCTATACAGCTTTTTACCCAAAACTATGGCCGATTTCAACACGAAATTTTGCTAACAAAACCTGCAAGGGACAAGTACGAGGGACGGATGATATGAAATTTTCGCGTACCCGCTGCTCAGGCCATATGTGTTTCATATAGTTTTTCCTACGTATGTTACATAGGTATATACGTATATTACATTACAAGTGTGGAAAATGACTAATTTCACACGAGTGGGAATATTGTAGCACGAGGCGTTAGCCGAGTGCGACAAACCCACGAGTGTAAGAAAGTCATTTTCACACGAGTACTGTACACTATTTTTCCTACGACCACAAATTATTCACCAAAAAATAAATAAATTAAAGTTTGTCTGTTCAGAAAAAATAAAAAACAATTGAGAACTTTGCAACACTAGGGTGATATTTACTTTGCAACACTAGTGTGATATATACTTTTCCTCACTGCTATATTATACTGTTTTGACAATATTTTTACATCGAAAATCACCTACCTAGAAGCATTATATAACTTTTATCATTTTGGAATTTAAAAAGGCCCTCACTTAATAAAAATTGTATGGTTTTGTTAGGTAATAACGCTAATAGTTTAATACGGTTTTCTGCTATTATAAGGGTTTTTAAAATTATCGATTCTTACATATTTTAGACACTCTTCTAAATAAAACGTAAGTGGTGCATATCCAAAATATTCCGTTTTTAAAAAATATCAGTAAATAAACTTACGGGATCGGGGAGTGAAAAGGGGTGCTGGGTGGGGTAAAATTGGTAAAACGAGTTAATGAAACTGAACATCACATGTAAAACTAAGTAAAAATAACAGTTTTTCCTCATATTTTAAGAAAAAAATATGTATTATTGTTGTGCTAACAATAAAAAGCCATTAATGCACTTTTAAGAACTATATTTCATAAAAGTAAACTATTCAAAAATACACAAAAGTACAATTTAGCCATCTTAACAGAACTGTACCACCACGGCTAATCACCGCGCCAATAGTCGAATGCCTGAGTCACTAGATTTATTAATTTATGACAATCATGCTTAGGCAACCAACTATACATTATAATACAAAATATAATAAATATAAAAATTGTAAATGCACAACACTGTGCCAGTCAGTGAAAGTTGTTTTGTGGTTATGTCTATGTTTTATGTTTTTATTTTTTCGTAAATTTTAATAAATATAAAATAAGATGATTTTCGCTAATTTGGGTTCTACCGTTTAAGGTAAATAAAAAGTTTTTTACTGTCACTACAATAAATATGTCACTTGCAAAACCAATAGCAGTTTTAGAATGACATCATAATATGTATCACACCAGTGTTGTAAAGTACTTGCAACACTAGTGCTGTAAAGTACTTTGCAACACTAGTGTGATATAACGCATTTTCTATGCATGAAATCAGTGTGCTATTTGCTTATTTTCACAAGTGGTCGTAGGAAAAGCTTT